>CM022780.1:3984237-3999237 GCA_012411365.1 Ameiurus melas | reverse complement strand
CACACACAGAGCCAGCATTAGTTAGAGTATTGACTGGGATCACACAACAGATGCAGTAAAATTTGGCCAATGAGAGGCGAGGCTGAAACAAAGTACCGCGTTGATCCCGCCCCCATGACTCCTGGAGCAGGCTGTACCTACAAACGCCATGCCTGCTGTAATCCCAAATCCTTTATTCCTGCAAACAGAGAGAGGAGAGAGAGAGGAGAGAGAGAGAGATGAGAGAAGAGAGAGAGATGAGAGGAGAGAAGAGGACATTAGCACTGTTATGATTCAGATCATTGTGAGATTATGATAATGTACTACACGGTCATCTGGAGCTGAATGAGAGTGGCTTTGTGAGACTGTTGTTGCTGTTGCACTGTGACGTCACTAACAGGATGAGCTGAGCGCTGTCATGACGACGGCGGGGCACGAGCTCCTTCTCCCTCCACTGGGTGAAGCGACCGAGCACCTCACCTGCTCCACCGTCCGTACTGATAAAGTTCATCACTGACCAGATCTCCAACCCCACCAACACCACCCGGATATTTAGAGTCACGTACATCTGAGAGAGGGGGAGAGAGAGGGAGGGGGTAGAGGGGGGATATAAAACACACACACAGATATATACATAAGATATGACAGATATAATTAACACCCCCCCCAAAAAAAAAAAAGATGTATATGAGATATAATGGCAGATATAAACATAAATAAGTCCTGTATATTGAAACGTATAATGTTGGTGTAAATATTGCACTTACACTGTCGATGTAGTTGGCGAGCTGCACCATCTCCTCTCTCACCGCCGTCTGATTGCGGTTTGTGAAGTTAAACTGAGGAAAAGAGGTCAGAGGTCAGCATCGTTTTTACGGCTTTTCTTCCACGATGTACGACCTACTTTACCAAAATCTTGTGGGGAGAAAAAAAAAACATTTAAGTATGAGCTGGATGTCCTGAAATGTACTCCAGAGAAATGCAGCGCTCTCAGATGTTGGGTACATGACAAAAAGAAAGAAAGAGGATAGATAGATAGACAGACAGACAGACAGACAGATAAAAAAAAAAAGAAAAATACAGAAACAACAAAACTGGAGATACAGGAAAGAAAGAAAGACAGATGGGCAGACAGAAGAAAGACAAATGAGAAAGAATGACAAGATGGACAGACAGAAAGAGACAGACAGAAGAAAGACAAAACGAGAAAGAAAGATAAGATGGACAGACAGAAAGAAAGACAGACAGACAAAGAGACAGACAGACTCAAGAAAGACAAACAAGAAAGAAAGGCAGACAGACAGAATGAAAGAAAGAATATATATATATATATACACACACACACACACACACACATATATATATATATATATGAAAAAAGAAGAAATAAAGGAAAGGTGATTGTGCAAGGACGAGTTATGAAAGCGCTCACAGTCGAATCAGGACTTACTCTCTCATTATCGACAACCAGAAGCAGCTCCACGTAATGTGTCTGGTGTAGCACCGCCCTCTTTTTCTACACACACACACACACACACACACACGTTAAGAATGAGTACATTCTGTGCATGAACTCGCACATACAGTGGTGTGAAAAAGTGTTTGCCCCTTCCTCATTTCCTGTTCCTTTGCATGTTTGTCACACTTAAGTGTTTCGGAACATCAAACCAATTTAAACAATAGTCAAGGACAACACAAGTAAACACAAAATGCAATTTGTAAATGAAGGTGTTTATTATTAAAGGTGAAAAAAATACAAACCATCATGGCCCTGTGTGAAAAAGTGATTGTGCCCCTTTGTTAAAACATACTATAACTGTGGTTGTCCACACCTGAGTTCAATTTCTCTAGCCACACCCAGGCCTGATTATTGCCACACCTGTTCACAATCAAGGCATCACTTAAATAGGAGCTGCTTGACACAGTAAGGTCCACCAGAAGATCCTTAAAAATACACACATCATGCCGAGACCCAAAGAAATTCAGGAACAATTGAGAAAGAAAGTAATTGAGATCTATCAGTCTGGAAAGGGTTATAAAGCCATTTCCAAAGCTTTGGGAATCCAGCGAACCAGCGTGAGAGCCATTATCCACAAATGGCGGAAGACATGGAACAGTGGTGAACCTTCCCAGGAGTGGCCGGCCGCCCAAAATTACCCCAAGAGCGCAGCGACCCATCATCAAGAGGTCACCAAAAGACCCCACAACAACGTCCAAAGAACTGCAGGCCTCACTTGCCTCAGTTAAGGTCAGCGTTCATGCCTCCACCATCAGGAAAAGACTGGGCAAAAATGGCCTGCATGGCAGAGTTCCAAGGAGAAAACCACTGCTGAGCAAAAAGAACATCAAAGCTGCCCCACTCGTCTCTTCACAACACATCTTGATGATCCCCCAAGACTTTTGGGACAACATTCTGTGGACCGATGAGACAAAAAGTGGAACTCTTTGGAAGGTGTGTGTCCAAGTATATCTGGCGTGAAGGAACACTGCATTTCATAAAAAGAACATTATACCAACAGTAAAATATGGTGGTGGTAGTGTGATGGTCTGGGGCTGTTTTGCTGCTTCAGGACCTGGAAGACTTGCCGTGATAAAAGGAACTATGAATTCTGCTGTCTACCAAGAGATCCTGAAGGAGAATGTCCGACCATCTGTTCGTGTACTCAAGCTGAAACGAACTTGGGTTCTGCAGCAGGACAATGATCCTAAACACACCAGCAAGTCCACCACCGAATGGCTAAAGAAAAACAAAATGAAGACTTTGGAGTGGCCTAGCCAAAGTCCTGACCTGAATCCTATTGAGATGTTGTGGTATGACCTTAAAAAGGCCGTTCATGCTCGAAAACCCTCTAATGTAATTGAATTAGGACAATTCTGCAAAGATGAGTGGGCCAAAATTCCTCCAGGACGCTGTAAAAGCCTTACTGCACGTTATCGCAAACGCTTGGTTGCAGTTGTTGCTGCTAAGGGTGGCCCAACCAGTTATTAGGTTTAGGGGGCAATCACTTTTTCACACAGGGCAATGATGGTTTGTATTTTTTTTCACCTTTAATAATAAACACCTTCATTTACAAATTGCATTTTGTGTTTACTTGTGTTGTCCTTGACTATTGTTTAAATTGGTTTGATGTTCCGAAACACTTAAGTGTGACAAACATGCAAAGGAACAGGAAATGAGGAAGGGGGCAAACACTTTTTCACACCACTGTATTCTCAGGCACTGACTCTGATCAGATGACTTTCAGGTCGACCGAATGTAACGTTGTGGGCGTGGCCAGGTGATACTTGGTTGCCATGGTGATGGGAGTGGGGCGTGCCACAGGTAAAAGGCTCCGTCTTGACGTCCTCCAAGTGGTAGATGAGGTGCTCATTATCTGAAGAACCCTCTAGTGGCTCGATGCCTAAACTGGTGTTCTGCATGTGGATCACACCTCTAAAACACACACACACACACACACACACACGGGACATGTATTAGAAATAAAGCATAATTTCCCAATATGGTTAATGAAAATCTGCTACTCTCTCCTACCGTAATCCAGAGCAGAGACTCAGAGCAGCGGAAGAGCCGTCTACATCCTCCACGTAACCACGGTAATGACAGTGATCCTGAGAGAGAGAGAGAGAGAGAGAGAGAGAGAGAGAGAGAGATGGGGGAGAAAGAAGAACATATATAAAAATGGCATATAAACTTAAGGACGTTTGTATGAAAAAAAGGAAGTTCAAAGAAGTTCAGAAGGAAGGAAAGAAAGAAAGAAGTTCAGAAAGAAAAAAAGGTTTTCAGAAAGAAAAAAGAAAAGTTCAGAAAGAAAGAAAAGTTTAAAAAATGTTCAGAAAGAAAGAAGTTCAGAAAGAAAAAGAATCTGACAGTGTGTGAATGAAATAAGCCCCTCCCACTGTTCCAGACGATGTCATCGTCATCCCCCAAACATTTTTAATAACACACTTGTAATGGAAATGCTTCAGGTCTTCATGCTGGAAGAGTTTCCCAAAGTAGATGGCACATTACACCCACACCCACACACCCACACACACCCCCACACCCACACACACACACACCCACACCCACACACACACACCCCCACACCCACCCACACTTCCTGTATGTCCCCTGTAGGAATGTGTAGGACTTCTGAGCCTTCGGCTAGGTGAGTAACATCCGTCTGGAGCACATGGAGTACACACTGACTGTCCCGACACTCACAACACCAGGGTGTGTTCTGACTAGTCCATAAAACTCCCCCAGCTGCTGAAGATACATCATCAGATTTCATCAGAGGATCAGAATGATGCTTACGATTTATACATCTAAACATTTTAGAAGCTTCAGCATCTGGTACCAGGCGTTATTAAAAAAAGAAAAAAGCGTGAGCGATACTGCTTACACTGCACAATCATCACTTGTTCTGTTTGGATGCGAAGGTGTGTGTGTGTGTGTGTGTGTGGGGGGGGGGATGTGGGTGTGCGGGGGGGGGTGGTGTGTGTGTGTGTGTGTGTGTGTGTGTGTGTCCAAAAGAGCTGACTCACATTCCGGTCATAATGCAATGGAAAAAAGTCTGACATCAGAGCTGAAAGTACTCGCACTCTCTCTCTCTCTCTGTGTCTCTCTGTGTGTGTGTGTGTGTGTGTGTGTGTCTCTCTCTTCCTCTGTGTGTGTGTGTGTCTCTCTCTCTCTCTCTCTCTCTCTGTGTCTCTTTGTATGTCTCTCTCTGTGTGTCTCTCTCTCTTCCTCTCTGTGTGTCTCCCTCTGTGTCTCTTTGTATGTCTCTCTCTCTCTCTCTGTGTCTCCTTGTATGTCTCTCTTGGTGTCTCTCTCTCTTCCTCTCTGTGTGTGTCTCTCTCTCTCTGTGTCTCTCTCTCTTCCTCTGTGTGTGTGTCTCTCTCTGTGTCTTTCTCGGTCTCTCTCTCTGAGTGTGTCTCTCTCTCTGTCTCTGTCTCGAAGTGTGTGTCTTGCTCTCTCTGTGTGTCTTTCTCTGTCTCTCAGAGTGTGTGTTTGTGTCTCTCTCTCTGTCTGTCTCTCTCTCTCTGTCTCTCTCTCTCTGTCTCTCTCTCTCTCACACACACACACATTTACTATTATCTTAAAAATAAAAATTAAAGGACTTTTAGACCACAGACGAATTCAGAAGTTCTCAGATTTCCCCAGATCACCAAAGGGCCGAGTGCAAAAGTTTGTGCACCCGAAGGACAAACCAAAGACGATCCTAAAACTGACTCTAAAGCGACAGGATTATTTATTGTGTGTATTTATTGTGTGATTTCGTGCTTGTATGGATCCATCGTTAGTAAGTAGAATAAAATGATAAAATAGGGTTTAGTTAAGATATGACCAGTGAAAAGATTAAAACGATGTCCAACGCTCAAAAGTTTGCCTCTCTTGCACCTCCTAATTTCTGTTCTCACACGTGTGTGTGCCCTAGACTGGATCAGGTCCAAAGACTGAGAACTCCATGTAAACTATTTTCGCAGGACACACCCACATTTATCCCTACTTTCTCTGCTTTCTTTTTTTCAGCCTCCTAGGCTTATAATGTTTTGCAGTGAAACTAATCCTTTTCTGGAATTTTTTACAGATAAGGATCTGTTCTTGTGACTGGGTTCATCTCTCTCGCTGACAGGCAGTGCAATACCACATTTGGTTTACAGACAGCCACAAATATCTGAGTCATATTTGACCGAAATTCTGAGGAAGTTATGTGGTAAGTAGGACTTCCTGATCCCAGCCCTTCGGGAGACATTTTTTCAGCTTCTCCAGCTAACGCCGCGTTATTTACATCTGGATGCGGCTCAGCTGTAGCACAAACAGTCCTGAGAAGTGAAAATACACACCCACACACACACACACACACACACACACACACACACACACACACACACACATCCTGATTACACACTAGATCCACTTTTCTCCCTGCTTTCCGCTTCCTTCCGCTGAAGCTGAGACATGAATTCCTGTCGTCCTGCGTAATCTTCCATAAAGATCTGCTTCGGCTCCAGGAACGCGAGTGAAGAGAGAGAGAGGAGGGTGCCGATAGATTCGCACGCTGAAACCGATTTGATAATCCCATCCAGAAGTGTTTGATTCCTCTTATACAACCAACCATGCTTTTATTTATTAATGATTGACATGCTGTTACTATAGAAACGATAACGCGCTAGAACGAGTGCATGGATATAAACCAGGAATTTGGAGCTGCACTACTGTCAGAGCTGCTGTTATAGAAAATTCATCAATATCTACCTTCCGACCAATCAGAACACAGAACACAGAACAAGCGCTGTGGTGTAAATAATTAATGCGCAAACAGCAAATTATGAGGAAGCAGAATTACTTCATTTCTTTAACTGTAATGGGTTATAAATATTAAATGATACGATGTGATCACACATCTGTCTGTGCTGGAATCAGTTCTGCTCCCTCACACACACACACACTGAGATCCCCACCCTGAACACCACACACAGAGATCCGCGTACAGAGATCACCACACAAAACCGCACACAGAGATCCGCACGCAGAGATCCTCACACTGAACACCACACAGAGATCCTCACACAGAGATCCCCACACAGAGATCCTCACACAGAGATCCTCACACTGAACACCACACAGAGATCCTCACACAGAGATCCACACAGAACACTGAACCCTCACACAGAGATCCTCACACTGAACACCACACAAGATCCTCAACACAGAGATCCTCACACTGAATACACCCAACCCACAGAGATCACACCGAACACCGCACACACAGAGCCAACACTGAACACCGACACAGAGATCTCACACTGAACACCCGCACACAGATCCTCACACTGAACACCACACAGAGATCCTCACACAGAGATCCTCACACTGAACACCACACACAGAGATCCTCACACAGAGATCCTCACACTGAACACCACACAGAGATCCTCACACTGAACACCACACAGAGATCCTCACACTGAACACCACACAGAGATCCTCACACAGAGATCCTCACATAGAGATCCTCACACAGAGATCCTCACACTGAACACCGCACACAGAGATCCTCACACTGAACACCGCACACAGAGATCCTCACACTGAACACCACACAGAGATCCTCACACTGAACACCACACACAGAGATCCAAACCGCACATCAGAGATCCTCGCACGCAGAGATCCTCACACTGAACACCACACAGAGATCCTAACACTGAACACCCACAGACATCCTCACACAGAGATCCTCACACTGAACACCACACAGAGATCCTCACACTGAACACCACACAGAGATCCTCACACTGAACACCACACAGAGATCCTCACACTGAACACCACACAGAGATCCTCACACAGAGATCTCCACACACTGAACACCGCACACAGAGATCCTCACACTGAACACCGCACACAGAGATCCTCACACTGAACACCGCACACAGAGATCCTCACACTGAACACCACACACAGAGATCCAAAACCGCACACAGAGATCCGCACGCAGAGATCCTCACACTGAACACACACACAGAGATCCTCACACAGAGATCCTCACACAGAGATCCTCACACTGAACACCACACAGAGATCCTCACACTGAACACCACACAGAGATCCTCACACAGAGATCCTCACACAGAGATCCTCACACAGAGATCCTCACACTGAACACCGCACACAGAGATCCTCACACTGAACACCGCACACAGAGATCCTCACACTGAACACCACACACAGAGATCCAAAACCGCAACAGAGATCCGCACGCAGGGAACCTCACACGAACACCACACGAGATCCTCACACAGATACCTCACACAGAGATCCTCACACTGAACACCACACAGAGATCCTCACACTGAACACCACACAGAGATCCTCACAGAGATCCTCGCACAGAGATCCACACAGAGATCCTCACACAGAGATCCTCACACTGAACACCGCACACAGAGATCCTCACACTGAACACCGCACACAGAGATCCTCACACTGAACACCGCACACAGAGATCCTCACACTGAACACCGCACAGAGATCCTCACACTGAACACCGCACACAGAGATCCTCACACTGAACACCACACACAGAGATCCTCACACTGAACACCACACAGAGATCCTCACACTGAACCCACAAAAACCACCACCAGAGATCCTCACACTGAACACGCACACAGAGATCCTCACACTGAACACCACAAAGATCCTCACACAGAGATCCTCACACTGAACACCACACAGAGATCCTCACACAGAGATCCCACACTGAACCACACACACGGGCGTAACACCACCCACACAGAGATCCTCACACTGAACACCACACAGAGATCCTCACACAGAGATCCTCACGCAGAGATCCTCACACTGAACACCACACACAGAGATCCTCACACTGAACACCACACAGAGATCCTCACACAGAGATCCTCATACAGAGATCCTCACACAGAGATCCTCACACTGAACACCACACACAGAGATCCTCACACTGAACACCGCACACAGAGATCTCCACACTGAACACCGCACACAGAGATCCTCACACTGAACACCACACAGAGATCCTCACACTGAACACCACACACAGAGATCCTCACACAGAGATCCTCACACTGAACACCACACAGAGATCCTCACACAGAGATCCTCACACTGAACACCACACAGAGATCCTCACACTGAACACCACACACAGAGATCCTCACACAGAGATCCTCACACTGAACACCACACAGAGATCCTCACACTGAACACCACACAGAGATCCTCACACTGAACACCACACAGAGATCTCCACACTGAACACCACACAAGAATCCTACACAGAGATTCCACACTGAACACACACACAGAGATCCTCACACAAGATCCTCACACTGAACACCGCACAGAGATCTCCACACTGAACACCCACACAGAGATCCTAACACAAGATCCTCACACTGAACACCACAGCAGATTCCTACACAAGACTCCACACGAACACCGCACGCGCAGATCCTCACACTGAACACCACACAGAGATCCTCACACAGAGATCTCACACAACACCACACACAGATCCCCACACTGAAGAACACCACACAGAGATCCTCACACCGACACCACACAGAGATCTCCACACTGAGCAACAACCACACTGACACCACACAGAGATCTCAACACTGAACGCCACACACAGAGATCTCCACACTGAACGCCACACACAGAGATCCTCACACTGAACACCACACAGAGATCCTCACACAGAGATCCTCACACAGAGATCTCCACACTGAACACCGCACACAGAGATCTCCACACTGAACACCGCACAGAGATCCTCACAGAACACAAAAAAGATCCACACACAAGATCCTCACTAACACCACACAGAGATCCTCACACAGAATCTCACACTGAACACCACACAGAGATCCTCACACAGAGATCTCCACACTGAACACCGCACACAGAGATCCTCACACTGAACACCACACAGAGATCTCCACACTGAACACCGCACACAGAGATCCTCACACTGAACACCACACAGATTACATTAGAGATCCTCACACTGAACACCACACAGAGATCCTCACACTGAACACCACACACAGAGATCTCCACACTGAACGCCACACACAGAGATCCTCACACAGAGATCCTCACACAGAGATCTCCACACTGAACACCGCACACAGAGATCTCCACACTGAACACCGCACACAGAGATCCTCACACTGAACACTGCACACAGAGATCCTCACACTGAACACCGCACACAGAGATCCTCACACTGAACACCGCACACAGAGATCCTCACACTGAACATCGCACACAGATATCCTCACACTGAACACCACACAGAGATCCTCACACTGAACACCACACAGAGATCCGCACTCCGAGATCTGCACTCCGAGATCCGCACTCCGAGATCCGCACTCCGAGATCCGTACACAGAGATCCCCACTCTGAGATCCGTACACAGAGATCCCCACTCTGAGATCCGTACACAGAGATCCCCACTCTGAGATCCGTACACAGAGACCAGGCTTGTCATGAAGCCCCATAAGCGCCGGGGAATCCGTCCGTACCTTCATGTTGGGTCTTTCGGTGATCAGTGATCCGTCCTTGGCGTAGGAATACACGGTGAAATCCTCCGGCAGGAGAAACCTGAGAAAACACACAAAGGGAAACTTGAAGCATGAATAAAGCCCAGTGTGAAGAAGAAAGTGCACTGTGTAGAGAGTAACGTGTTCTACGCAGGTGAATGCAGGCGTGCGTCGTCCATGATCATTTCTTTGTCTGGCTTCCTGTCATCTACATCCACGAACTAAACTTCACCATGTACCTGCACGCTGTAACATAATGGCGGCGGCCATCTTAGAAAACCAGAATGAATTTGTTCCCCATGATATGGTGTCATTCCACCAGCTAGGCCCCGCCTCCTAAAGTTTCATAATGCACTGGAAAGCAGGAAGTGATGCGGAGAAAGCTCTAGTCGCATTTTGAACTTGCGGATCAAATGGACTGTATTTGTATTTGCTTGTATTTCCTCATTTGTAAGTGGATTAAAGCATCTGCTAAATATGTACACGTAGGACTGTACATCGCTGATACAACGAGGGAAAAGAAAAAAAAAACGGAGAACGGGAAATAAAAAGGATACAAAGTAACAAAAGAAGCATGCACCTACACACACACACACATACAGAGAGTGTGTGTATACTGAGAGAGGCCTAGAGAGAGAGTGGATGAAGTTCAGGATACACTCAGCCCCGGCTGTGTTCCAAATTAGCAGCACTAATCCCTCTGTTCTGCTGCACTCTCAGTTCTGGAGTGTGTGTGTGTGTGTGTGTGTATTTCTCATTCCTTCTTTCCTAAATATTACCTTCCTACAATATATCCGTCCTTGCTGTATCAAACTTTCTTTTTTCTGTCCGGTATCTTTTTGTCTTTCTTCTATCCATCATTCTTTTCTTCATCCATCCATAATTCTTTGTTTCTTTCTTTCCCATCTTTATATTCCTCCATCCATATGGTCATCCTTTATCTGTCTGGCCATCTCACTCTCCCCTTTCTCTCTCTCTCTCTCTCTCTCTCTCTCTCTCGGTGTGTGTGTGTGTGTGTGAGATTAATCTTCAGTTCTGTTGGTGGAGTTTTATAGTTGATCGGAAGCAGCTGGGAGGAATTAAAGCAGTGCGCGCTCGCGCTCTCTCTCACACACACTCTGTGTGTGTTGTGCTGTTATAGGAAAATACCCGGTGAGGTGGTGTGATGAAGGAGTGACTGTGACCCAGCCTGAAGTCCATTCTTTTCCTGTAACAGCACGATCCTGAAGTGTTTATTCCTCTGTATAACACACGGCTGTTCGCCAGAGATGACACGCGTTATAACACACGGCTGTTATCCAGAGATGACGCACGTTATAACACACGGCTGTTATCCAGAGATGACGCACGTTATAACACACGGCTGTTCGCCAGAGATGACGCACGTTATAACACACGGCTGTTCACCAGAGAGGACGTGATTATAACACACGGTTATTACCAGAGACGACGCGTTATAACACACGGCTGTTCACCAGAGATGACGACGTTATATCATTTACCGACTTTGAGAGGACACGTTATAACACACGGCTGTTCGCCAGAAATGAGCGCACGCTTATAAAAAAACGGCTGTTCGCCAGAGAGAATAACACGAGTAACACACACAGCTGTTCGCCAGAGATGACAACATTATAAAACACAGCTGTTCGTAGAGATGACACACTATAACAACAGCTGTTCGCCAGAGATGACACACGTTATAACACACGGCTGTTGCAAAGAGTCCAAGATGACGACGTTATAACACACGGCTGTTCGCCAGAGATGACGCCGTTATAACACACGCTGTTAGAGATGGACGTTATAACACACGGCTGTTATCCAAAATGACGATTATAACACACGGCTGTTCACCAGAGATGAGACGCATATAAACCATTGTCGAGTGGACGCGTTATAATAACACGGCGTTCGCCAGAAATGATGTACGCCTATAACACACGGCGCGTTGCTAGAGTTACACACACTGCGTTACGCCAGAGATGACACACGTTATAACACACAGCTGTTCGGCCAGAGATGAAAATTAACATTATACACCCCGCTGTTCGCCAGAGATGAGACACGTTATAACACACAGCTGTTCGTCAGAGATGACACACATTATAACACACAGCTGTTCGTCAGAGATGACACACGTTATAACACACGGCTGTTCGCCAGAGATGACACACGTTATAACACACGGCTGTTCGCCAGAGAGGACACGTTATAACACACGGCTGTTCGCCAGAAATGACACGTTATAACACACGGCTGTTCCGCGAGAGGACACGCTATAACACACGGCTGTTCGCCAGAGATGACACGCGCTTATAACAAAACGCTGTTGCGCCCAGAGATGACACACGTTATAACACACGGCTGTTCGCGAGAGTGGACACGTTATAACACACGGCTGTTCGCCAGAGATGACGCACGTTATAACACACGGCTGTTCACCAGAGATGACACACGTTATAACACACGGCTGTTCACCAGAGATGACACACGTTATAACACACGGCTGTTCGCCAGAGATGACACACGTTATAACACACGGCTGTTCGCCAGAGATGACACACGTTATAACACACGGCTGTTCGCCAGAGATGACGACACGTTATAACGCCCGCTGTTCACCAGAGATGACGCGACATATAACACCGCTGTTCACCAGAGATGACACACGTTATAACACACGGCTGTTAAGCGCGGAGATGACACACGCTAACACACGGCTGTTCGCCAGAGATGACACACGTTATAAACACCGGCTGTTCGCCGAGATGAACTGCAGTTATAACACACGGCTGTTCGCCAGAAATGACGCACGCTATAACACACGGCTGTTCGCCAGAGAGACACGTTATAACACACGGCTGTTCGCCAGAGATGACACACGTTATAACACACGGCTGTTCGCCAGAGATGACACACGTTATAACACACGGCTGTTCGCCAGAGATGACACACGTTATAACACACGGCTGTTCGCCAGAGAGGACACGTTATAACACACGGCTGTTCGCCAGAGATGACACACGTTATAACACACGGCTGTTCGCCAGAGAGGACACGTTATAACACACGGCTGTTCGCCAGAGATGACACGCTATAACACACGGCTGTTCGCCAGAGATGACGCACTTTATAACACACGGCTGTTCGCCAGAGATGACGCACATTATAACACACGGCTGTTCGCCAGAGATGACGCACGTTATAACACACGGCTGTTCGCCAGAGATGACACGTTATGGAGGTTCTGATTTGAAACAGGTGAAAGGCTTTGCTCTACAGCTGTACACAGTGTTAGATGGCTTAATACTGTAATACATCAGGAATTCACTGCTGATTCACATTCCTCGTCAGCTGACTGTTTAAATCGCTACGAGATCTCGAAATAAATCCGCTGACGAATACGGCTGAGGAAGTGGAACCTTACGCAACAGCGTTAAAGTTCCTGCATTTGTAGCTGGAGTTAGCTCTTCTTCTGAGCTGATGTCCGAGGTTAGAAGGTCAGGAAGTGTGGTTAAGGGGCAGTTCCTTACTCTGCTCTTTAACATTCTGTGTGAATTGACCTGAAAGAACACAGTTTGATAACGTACAGATTCGAGGAAAGAGAAGGACTTGAAGGGAAATCAGGAAATCAAGACCCTGACCTTCCTCTTTTTGTACTTCATCAGCACACAGCAGCTCTCAGGTCTTACTAACGAACCGCACATCAAATTAATCTGAATGATTTATGCAGAAGTTTCATAATCGCTGCTAGGAACAGACACTGTCGGGAAGCTCCGCCCGTTCCCATCATCTCACATGCTCTTTACTGAATTCATGGGGTGTTCCTGTTTATCTATCTATCTATCTATCTATCTAACTATTCATTCTTTTCCCCCATCTATCTATGTATTCATTCTTTTCCCCATCTATCTATCTATCTATCTATCTATCTATCTATCTATCTATCTATCTATCTATCTATCTATCTATCTATCTATCTATCTATCTATCTATCTATCTATCTATTCATTCTTTTCCCCATCTATCTATCTATCCATTCTTTTCCCAATACATCTATCTATCTATACATTCTTTTCCCCATCTATCTATCTATCTATCTATCTATCTATCTATCTATCTATCTATCTATCTATCTATCTATCTATCTATCCATTCTTTTCCCAATACATCTATCTATCTATTCATTCTTTTCCCATCTATCTATCTATCTATCTATCTATCTAATCTATCTATCTATCTATCTATCTATCTATCTATCTATCTATCTATCTATCTATCTATCTATCTATCTATCTATCTATATCCATTCTTTTCCCAATACATCTATCTATCTATTCAATTCTTTTCCCCATCTATCTATCTATCTATCTATCTATTTATCTATCTATCTATCCATTCTTTTCCCAATACATCTATCTATCTATTCATTCTTTTCCCCATCTATCTATCTATTCATTTATTTATTTATTTATCTATCTATCTATCTATCTATCTATTCTATCTATCTATCTATCTATCTATCTATCTATCTATCTATCTATCTATCTATCTATCTATCTATCCATTCTTTTCCCAATACATCTATCTATCTATTCATTCTTTTCCCCATCTATCTATCTATCTATCTATCTATCTATCTATCTATCTATCTATCTATCTATCTATCTATCTATCTATCTATCTATCTATTCTTTTCCCAATACATCTATCTATCTATTCATTCTTTTCCCCATCTATCTATCTATCTATCTATCTATCTATCTATCTATCTATCTATCTATCCATTCTTTTCCCAATACATCTATCTATCTATTCATTCTTTTCCCCATCTATCTATCTATCTATCTATCTATCTATCTATCTATATCTATCTATCTATCTATCTATCTATCTATCTATCTATCTATCTATCTATCTATCTATCTATCC
>CM022780.1:3849237-3979237 GCA_012411365.1 Ameiurus melas | reverse complement strand
ACAACAGTCAAAGATCTCGCTACTAGACGAAGAGGGGATCGCGCTGTGGTTTGTGGATGTGGTTTGACGGCAAGAAACTCGAGCATGGTTGAAAACATCAGAGCGTCAGAGACCCAAAATTAGAAAGAAACAGAGTTAAAATCGCGTTAAACGGTCTTATTGATGATTTATATAGGAGCGATATTTTAACAGAGGTCTTAGTAAAAAAATGTGTGCTCACAGTTACTATAATTAATATAATTATTATAATTATAATAACTACTGAACTTTAATCAGAAGAGTTCCAGCAACAGTTTGTGCAATACGGGCTACTGATATTTAAGATTATTACGTCGACAGCCTTCGGGAACTGATCTACATCAAACATCAGATTGTTTTGCCTATAATGCTCCCAGTCCCGATTTTTCCTGATTCTGTGGAAACTCCAATGGGAACTTCTTAGCGTACTGAAACCATTTATCTTTGTAAGGGTGGGGGGAGGCTCATACTTTTGCACCGTACTGTATACACTGTATCTGTGCATTACCGTGGGAAAACGATGACCCTTTAGTTATTTACTCCAGACTGAGCCGGGAAGCTTTAACATTACAGTCTGGGTTACACAGGGTTACCCCTCATTCCCAAAGCGGGAACGATATCCGACATCACCGCATTTCCCACTAGCGTGAAAAAGTCTGCAACTGGATCGGACCGAATCGCATACACGCACACACACACACACACACACACACACACCGCACACACACACGCACATAATACACCCCAGATACAATGTAAGCAAACAGATTACAAGATAAAACAATGAAAGAAAAAAAAACAAAACGTTATTTAAACTAATCTGCATTTTGTTTCAGAGTTATTAACTTAAAAGTAAAGGAAGGAGCGTTTATAAGCCTAGCGGCTGCGACGCAATCGGAAACAGGAACGAATACGAATGTAACTATAAACGGATAAAAAAAAGGGATGATGCGAGAACGAAGACCTGAAAGGTGCAACAGTCGATTTTTTTTTTTAATACCTCACGTGTACAAATAACCTGGAAGACATGTCGATGATGTCAAAAATAAATAAATAACTATATTTTATTTATTTTTTTAAAAACACCCAGTTATTAAAACCCAAATGGATTTTAAGACACTACACTCCAAGGACCACTAAAGACTGTGAGGGCGGAGCTTCATGAAAGACGTCGGCGGGAATCATTCGAATGTCGGACCCACCTCACCATCGAAGACCTAATCTTGAAATAATAATAATAATAATAATAATAATAATCTTACCTAAGGCACCTTTAACGAGAACCACTGCTGCTCTAGAGCAAGACACGCCCCCGGGGGCGGGACGTATACACCCCAGGGAGCATGTGATTGGACGAACACACGGCTAGTACAGGATGAGCCGTGAAAAAATATGTCACGTGCTATGACATGTAAATAAAACCATTATAACTTCTACTAGTTTGTGCTGAACAGTAAACACTACAGCTACCTGCTCGTGTCTCCTTACCTCCAGTGCTGTCGAAGAGTACAAATGCCACACATATTATCTGGAAGTGAGAAGATAAAGCCACAGCCATGGCATGTAAACACACTTTTCTTGCCGGTCAGGTTGTGTTTCGGGTCGTTGTCCAGGCTTCAGGGCTCATAAACACTCCTCTTCCACATAACGCGCCTGTAAAAGGGGAAGAAAGCGGTCAACTATCGGCTCATTTTCTCTCAGGTTGCCTTCGTGGGCAGCTCGTTCTTAAACAGATGCGAGTTTCGAAGTAATCCGCTCGGTAACGGCGCAGTTGTTGCGCCTAAATCCGACAGGAATAACCGCTTGAGTCAGGGATCTGTGCAGTGCGCTGGTTTACGAGGAAGCTCTACTACACACACACACACACACACACAGGTCCGGACTGCGCATGCGCACGCGCAAGGACTCGCTTCTTCCGATAATCCCCGCCTCCTGTACGGTGCTACGATTGGCTGCTAGGAGGCGCGGCCGTGTCCTCATTGGACAGCACATGTCACCGCAGAAACCACGGAAAAGCTGGTGTAGCTGTTGTCGCGTTAAAGGTGCAATAGTCCGTTCGGTTTACTTTCTAAAGATATTTATTTAATTAATAAATAAATAAATGAATGAATGAATGAATGAATGAATGAATAAATAAATAAATAAATAAATAATTTGCGCAATATTTAGAGAAAAGAGAGAATTAATAATGTAGCCCCTATAGCCACGCCTTCACCAAAATGTTTCCCCCGTGTTTTTGTTCCCCCCCCCCCCTACTTATACTATGCACTAAAAGTGTGTACTTTTTTTACTTTTTTTTAGTGTGTGCAAGTACTAGGACATAATACTGTGATGTTGTGGACAACTGCAAAAAAAAAAAAGTCTTTCATTTATTTTCAGATTAATCTCGCATTATTGAGACATTAATAAGAGGTCACGAGAGCCGATCCGATCCCATGGAGCGTGGCGTTCAAGGCGGATATATTCAAGAAATATTACGAGATGACCACTTAATTACAGTTTCCCGCTGAAGTCGCCGGCGTTCTGAGCGTTTCCGCATGATGTTGCGTCGGAGTTCGCAGAAATTTCCTAGTTTACAGTTTGAAGTTGCGATTACGAGTTCTACGAGGATCTACGTGGTCGGTTTTTAACAAGTCATAACCCCATCGTAATTACATTAATTACGACATGGCGTCACCTCACACCTCCAGGGTCCGGGCATCGAGTCCTGACGGGGCCATGTGTGTGCGGAGTTCACATGTTCTCCCCGTGCTGCGGGGGTTTCCTCCGGGTACTCCGGTTTCCTCCCCTAGTCCAAAGTCATGCATGGTAGGCTGATTGGCGTGTCTAAAGTGTCCGTAGTGTATGAATGGGTGTGTGAGTGTGTATGTGATTGTGTCCTGTGATGGACTGGCACCCTGTCCAGGGTGTACCCCGCCTTGTGCCCGATGCTCCCTGGGATAGGCTCCAGGTTCCCCGTGACTCTGAAAAGGAGTAAGCGGTAGAAGATGGATGGATGGACTTCTTTTATCTATCCATCCATCCATCCATCCATCTTCTACCGCTTACTCCTTTTCAGGGTTTTAATATTGTATCTACACAGGATATTAAGTTGTTCGTTTATAATTCGGATGAATAATTTTACCCCAGTCCCTTAGGTTTCAGCCAATCACAGCGCAGAAGTCTCAGTTTCTGTGTTGAGCTGCACGCTTATACTGTAAGTACCGTATAAATATGATTGAATGTGATCTCTTTTTCTATTTGAATACACATAGACGTATATGTTTATGATGATACACAACTATAACCTGACTACAAAGCTCCCACTTTGCCTAAATGTGTAGACGTTAGTTTATGCTGGCGCTAATGTTTGGCTAGTTAGCGCCAGCTTCTGCTTTTTGTAGTCCGTTTGAACTTTGAACTACATGTTCCGTAGGGCATCAGTGGGGACCAATCAGATGTAGCGGTGTCATCCGGGTAGCAGTTTGAGTATCGAAACCGTAGCTGGCTAGTTATTTAATTTATTTATTTATTTAGACTTTTTTCGGGTTTAAATGTACTTGAATACTAAGCACCAGATGAAAATCTTTTTTTAAAAGCGATTAAAAAAAAAGGAGACTGAAATGAGGTAGGGAATTTACTTCCGGGATCGGTGTGACACTGTATGACGTCATGTATCGACTTTGTTTTAGTCTCCAGTGAGCCTCCAGCACGCAGGATGGACTCCGTGGATGAAGATGTGGAGGAAAAGGTGGAGAAGATGCTGAACGGAGAAGGGCTGGAGGTTCTCGACATTGACGCCGTGCCCGATGACGTGCAGGCTGTGACCCTGAAAAAAAACGTCTGCTACATAGTGAGCGCTGTCATCTTCAACGCTGAGGTGAGGATCATTAACATATACATATGCCACGCTGAACATTATGAGGTAAATATGTATCATGGTGCACTGTCGGTGACTCTCTCTCTCTCTGTGTGTGTGTGTGTGTGTGTGTGTGGTAGGGCAAGGTGCTGATGGTGCAGGAAGCGAAGAGGGAGTGTTACGGTCTCTGGTACCTCCCCGCGGGCCGCATGGAGGCGGGCGAGAGCATCCACGAAGCCCTGCGCAGGGAGGTGAAAGAAGAGACGGGGTTCGAGTGTGAGCCAATCACCATGCTGCTGGTGCAGGAAAAGGGGCGGCAGTGGATCCGCTTCGCCTTCCTCGCCGAGGTCACAGGTCAGCGCTCGTGGCGTCGGCGTCTATGACCGGTAGCTGTAGGAATGTGAGCAGTATTTTGGACGGGATTCTGCCTCAACTTTAGATAATAGCATCTACCAATATTAATACGATTTATAAGTAGGTCTGTTAAAAAACTCGTTCTTCTCTTGTGCTCGCTGCTTCGCTCAGTTCGTAGACCCAGGTCATCACTTCAGCGGTTATATTAAAAGATAGATAAAGATATCATTTATTCTCCATGCCCATGGAAAAACACTGTATGAAAGGAGTTATTTTCAGTTGAGCCTAGAGTTAAGTGTTAAATGAGGCAGTGCTTGAAGAAGGTGTAATAGGAACGCTTCCTCTCTCTGTCCTCTAGGGGGCCGCCTGAAGACGCCGTCCGAGGCCGACTCGGAGTCGCTGCAGGCTCGGTGGTGGGACCGCGAGGCTTCTCTTCCTCTGCGCAGCTGGGACATTGTGTGCCTTATCGACGCCGGGCTGAGATATCGTCAGAAGCCTTGGTTCCCCGTTTCTCACCCTGTGAACTTACCTTGCTCTGTAGTGTGTCAGAGGCAGCTCCTGATCTTCGGCTGTGAGGAGCGAATATGGCTGCTCCTCGCTAAGCACACGACCGATCCGGAGACGCGAACTCGTTTTCCCGTGACCGTCTCACAGAAAGGGCATTCGGTTAAATGGCCGGGGCAGAGACTCGTCCGAGAGTGCATGCGCTCGAGGGATCACGAGCTGCACGTGAACACGCACGGGATTCTGGGAGTGCAGCATGACGGCAGAGTGCTGGGCCGGTCGGACGGGATCTGTTTCAATACACTCGCCACTCTGGAGCGTTCAGGCGAGGGGGCGGAGCTCAGCAGCCCGCCGCTTTTGGACAGCGAGGGGTACACGTGGCACGAAGTGACCGATCAGAGCCTGAAAGGGAAGATACTGAGGAGGATAAGAGACAGATCGTTCCTACCCATGCACAGTCTCTAACAATCGACTGATTCATTAACAACAGATATAATCCGATGACGTTTAGTGCTTAGCCATTAGTGATTATTTTAAGTCTACGAGAAAGACAGAACAGTTCAACATGGTTGTATTTGCTGTCCGTTGTCAAAAACAGCTACTACCCGTTTATTAACTCTTAAAGACAGTGTTCTGTGTCTGTAGTTGTGACACGGTGTTGAAAGGTTTGCATAGAAGTGTAGAGAGCCAATCAGAGTGCAGCGTTTAAGATCCTGAAGGTCGCAGCCAGAAAAGTGTACGAAATGCATCGCAGTCCATGTCCTGTGGGTGGAGCAGCCGAGTACGAGTACACTACCAGTCAAAAGTTTAGACACACTCAGTCTTTATTTTTATCCCCCCCCCACCCCACACATACATTTTAGAATAATAATAAGGTCATCAAAACTCTGGAGTAACACAAATGGACCTATAGGAGTTATATTGTGATAAAAAAAAATAATCCAAAATAAATCAAAATAATTTAATGATTCGCCTAGAATTTCCCTAGAATGTATTCTTGGCGGATCTGGATTAAAAATGCCGGAGTTTTCCTTTGAGGGACATGTATGGAGTATCAGGCATGATGCACATTTATGTCTTGTAATAAATCATTTTACTGATACAGCGAGTGTCATGATTTTCATCTTTATATTGTCCATGTTCACACAGATCTCAGAACATCTTAATTCACGTCACAGCGATAAGGACTGAGACTCTTTTTAAGAAAAAAAAGATGAATAGAGTGAAGAAAGAGAGATCGGAAGACGAAACGCACGACCAGACATATCTGCAGACTTACTGTTTGGGTCGGCTACGTGGCATTAAAACGCTTCAGATAATTATTAAATGTCCGTATGTAACGTATCACACTTAATAAAGACTTTTTCCTGTACTTAATTAAACGCTTATAATAATAAAATATAAATAATAATATAAGACTAACTAATGCGCAGAAATGGCTCGAGTCTCGTAAACACTTCTCTGTGATATGATCGTGATACTTAAACATTAAACACGCATTAAAGCCGATAATTCTGCTGTCGCTGTGGGAAACTCAATGAGACGAAGGTGAGATGTGATATGGCTCAGGATCCTCCAAACTCTAATTTTTTTTTTGTTCTTGGTGTTATGTTTCCCCCTTACCTCAAATGTAGCTCGCTAACTAACTGATAATCAGTTATACGACATAACTTCATATACAATGTGCAAAATCTTTTAGCATGAACACTTCAATTCGATACGGTCGCTACCCGTGCCTATTCTGTACCCTTTGGGATTAGGCTGCCTAGATAAGGCAGCGTTTATGGGCGGCTGATTAGGCGTGTGTATTATCTATTTCATGACGTGTGCAGATAAAGGTGATCTTCTCTACCACACTAGATTATTGCTTTGTTCCAGCTAAGTACGTCAAGTACCCCTTGCTGCAGAAACAAAAGTCCAGGGGGTGGAGTTAGACCTGATCTAGCTCCTTCTACCTGTGCAGACTCGAATCAAAGTCCAGGGGGTGGAGTTAGATCTGCTCCAGCTCCTCTTACCTGGGCAGACTCGAACCAAAAGTCCAGGGGGTGGAGTTAGATCTGCATCAGCTCCTCCTACCTGTGCAAACTCGAACCAAAAGTCCAGGGGTTGGAGTTAGATCTGCTTCAGCTCCTCCTACCTGTGCAAACTCAAACCAAAAGTCCAGGGGGTGGAGTTAGATCTGTTTCAGCTCCTCCTACCTGGGCAGACTCGAACCAAAAGTCCAGGGGGTGGAGTTCGACCTAATCCAGCTCCTCCTACCTGTCCAGACTCGAACCAAAAGTCCAATAGGTGTTGAGAACTCAGTGTTTCAGGCTGGATAAGTGTGTGTGTGTGTGTGTTGTTTTGTGTTGTCCCACGGGTTAGGGTCAGGTTTATAGGAGGAGTTGCATCAGGTCCATCTCAACATCCTGGACATTTGATTTAGCAGTGAGGATTATCTTGACTATGCCGCTTAAATTTCTATGGAAAAATGTGCATTAATGGATTCTATCAAATTAGAATAACTACAATTTTGGTAAAAAAAAATATATCTATAAAATAATAGTTTTGTCATGATTTCTGTGTATAAAAATACACATTATAAATACTAAATACAGCCACTGCAGCTTCACCACTTTTGGATGGATATGACAATGATATTCGGAGCCATTTTTCTCAGTTTTAGCGTTAGTGTAGTGACTGAGACGACGCACTCGCCTGTATCACTTTAAATATTTTATCTACTATAGAAGCTGAAAGTCATTCATTATCATCGTTCATCCAGTCAATTCCTGACTGTTTTAAAGGCACCGCGTGTCTCGTAGTCTTCAAAAAGGCGGGAAAAAAGCAGTCAAGTCCAACCACGTGACCAGCAACGGGGCAACGGTACCGACCCTTAACGGTAGTGACCCATACCACAGTGTATTGTACCCTGCGTTGACAGTCCTGCGTTCCTCTGAAGCACCCAAAGTTTCGGCCCTGTGTTTATTTAAGGGGCCGAGAGATGCTCCTGATCGCCCATGGGAAGTTTGACGAAGGCGATGGCTGCCAGCTCCTTACAGAACTCCTCCAGTACGATCACGCCCTTCAACAGGATTCCGTGATCCACTCTGGGGATGGGGGAAATCAGAAACCATACTGTCAAGGGTCTCACTGCTCTTCGAGCGCAATCTCACACAGCGTTGACCAATTAAACAAAACAAAAAAAGGAGGCGGGGCTTATCAAACCATCATCGATAGGATTCGCCATTTAAACAACACCATTTACACCAAGGCTCTGCTGAATTCTCGATTCTGATTGGTCAGAAAGCAGATCTCTTGTTCTGATCTGTTATTTGTTAAAACCACAAAGTGCATTAACGTGCAGAACAACTAGAAATAAATGCTAAATGAATAGATAAACTATTAACAGATTGAAAAAAAGACGGTTCGTTGTGGTCGAAGATCTCTACGGAGAATGTTTAATCGAACATTTCTGGAAGGAGACTCCAGTGCGAGCGCTTTGTACCAGTCTCCAGGACACGTTCGTCCAATACGCTGAGTCGTTACTTAACGATTGATCGCAAAAACACTCATCGGGATCGAAGAAAGAAAAAAAAAAACACGAGGTCTTACACGGTCTGCTCCTCGAGGCCCGTGAGCTGTTTCCTGACTGTGACGAGTCTCTGGGTGAAGTCTGGGATGTGCTGGATCCTCTGCATCAGCTCGCCGATCACCTACAGCACGAAACAGGAAGCACGTCGAGAAACGAGTAATGATAATAACAATCAACCTACATTCCTACAGGAACGTATAGATAATACACACACTACCGGTCAAAAGTTTACACACACTCATTCTTTATTTTATTGTTTATTTTTCCCACATTTTAGAAGAATAATAAAGCCATCGAAACTCTGGAGTAACACAAATGGAACTACGGGAATTATATTGTGAAAAAAAATCAAAATAATGGAGTATTTGAGCATCTTCAATGTAGACACGCTTTTCTCGAACTATTTTTTGAGGAATTTCCCAGAGATGCTTCTTAAACAGTATTAAAGGAGTTCCCACCGACGCTGCACACTTATCGGCTTCTTTTCAGAATATTTCGCTCCGAGTCGTCCGTTTAAAACAATATTTTTGTTTGTAAATAAAATGTTAGTTTTCTAATGAAAGAAACGAATATGTCGGCACGATTAGGCACCGGTTTCACACGTTTAGTAACACACCTTCAGATCAAAAGCTTTTTACGACCAGGAGAAACATTTCAGTCGGGTGTCCACCAACTTTTGACCGGCGGTGTGCATAAAACGGGCATTTACACCTGTCATGTAATGATATGTACCAGACGTTACAGAAAAACGTTTGCGATGACGTCACGTGACGCGTCTCACCCCGAACCCGCAGAGATTTTGAGGCTCCTGAGTTTGCATGACTAAGTTAAGTGCAGAAAATATTTAAGTGTGAAATGTGGATTCAGTTTGTAAGTGCGTGTCTAGACGTATGGATTGGTCGCTGGATTTTTATTCTTTTTGTTGCTTTACTCATAGGAACGGCCGATGCAACAGGGAGAGAAGAAAAGATAAATGCTCACTCACTCGCACGAGCGTAGAGAAGAGCGAGCGAGTGCCAGGGCTCAGGCTAACGTAGGGGTCCAGCAGGTACTCGTGAAGATGAGGGTGGGGAAACGCGGCCAGCCGAGACAGCACCGACGTCACCTGAAGGTTCAGCTCGTATGGCTGAGGAGAACCGATTGAGTTTATGTAGAGAATGCGACGAGTATTTCAACCGGATAAATAGGATGCGGGAACAAAATGGCTACCTGCTCCAGTATGCGTGCTATCCTGTCCAACAGCACTTTGAGGAAGTGCCCTTCGTAGAATTCCACGCTGTCGGCGTGGACTCCGATGGGTTTCGGGGCGTCCGGCCAACCCCAGTCCGCAGACACAGCCGAACACTCTTTCAGCTGCGAAATGAGAGAGAGAGAGAGAGAGAGAGAGACTGAGTTAATCTAACAGCATACAGTTATGGACTACTGAAGATGGAATATTTGGTTTAAAAAGTCCAAAACGAATGAATGCCACCGAACAGCCGCCAGTCGATGACGTTTAGGTCGTATTTTATTATTATATATTTCTTTGCGAATATTTTGCTATCCTAGACGATCGAATCGTTAATTAGGAACGCTGTTAAAAAGCGGTGAAAAATCACCACGGTAACATACCGATGTTAGAGCATCGTGGACGTACGTGTCATATCCCGCTCCCTGTGCATGCTGGGACGTTTTTGCCTCTTGGGGAACTAAACAGAGAAAACTGGGGACACACAAAACGGGACACTAATCAACGTTGTGCGTGGCAGCGGGAAGAGAACGTCAAATACGAGCTTGCTCTACCTGTTAACGGTTTCGGCTATCTGTGGGCGCGCGCTGGACTTCCTGTCTTCCCGGGACATAGACAGCAAACGCTCCGAGCCACTGAACTCGCTGTCTGTGAAGAAAGGATCTTCCTCCATCTCTCTGCCAGAGAAAGAAAGAGAATAATCAGAGTAAGGGAAGATAAACCGGTTTAAAAGTTTATTTTTTAATGACTAGTTACCCCCCCTCCTCACTCTGACTCTTCCAAGAACTCAGGATCAGCTCCTGATCTCTCGTCGACGCCCCCTGAACCCGGCAGCCTATAGGAGCGTGTCTCGAGGTTCCGCAGCACCAGGTTGGTCAGGATGAGTTTGTCGGGCTTCATCAGGAGTTCCTCGAAGAGCCTTAACGTTGCAACACTAATCTGTGGTTTTGTAATAAAAGGAGCGTTAGGTATTGACGGAGAACGTGGCAGGGGGAAAAAACAACGGGTCGGCGATGAACCGTCATCAGACACCTCATCTGAGATGTGGTCGCAGTGCTTGATGAGATGGTAGCGTAGCACATGCGAGTGCGGGAGCGTGGCGGTCGGCTGCTCCCGGTGCGTGTCGCCGCCTAGCAGGAAGTGCGCCAGCTCGTGCAGAAGGACGGCGGACCGTATGTGATGGACGCAGCGTGACAGGAGAGCCGTGTGGACCAGAACGCCAACCTCGGACCTGCGTGATGACACACACACACGGCAAGATTTCACTTCATCCATAACAGAACTGGCTGAACATCACACAACAAAACGTTTACGTTTCCATGGCAACCCAAAATTTCAACCCACATAAAAATCTGCCATCTTGAATATATCCCCCCCAACCTACACACAGTGAAGCTAAAATCCAAATGGCTTCCTAGTCACTATATACGCTCCCCACGTGGGGTACATCACAAAGGCTGCTAGTAATGTACTGCACTGTACGAGCAAGAGAACGTACAACAGCGGCGCATACCCATCGCCTCGCGATAATAACTGAAAATCTTTTGGAAACAAAACAACAATAATAGAGAGCTGCAGTAACACCTTAACGAATGACACAATAGTCAATATAACGGGAATTTTACAAACATTACCCAGGTGAGTCGGTTATTAGACTCACATCTGTAGCAGCTGGGGCTGAACGATTCCAGTAAGCCACTGCTGGTGAAGAGCGCTGGCGAGTTTAACGGCGAGCACCTGGACGCACAGAGAGACCGAGGCGTATTTAACGTACGGAGGACGAATGTATAATACCTGTGGTAGTGCGTTATGATAAAAACCATCTTGTGTGATTTGTTACCTCTGGCGCATCTTTAATGAGCTGGTCACAGTAGTCGAGCCAGCAGAAGAACCTGTCCACGTGCTCCTGTGCCGGAAACGTCTGGGTTTCCTCCGCGCTGCCCGGGGAGAACCGAATCCTGTACACGGAAACACGGCGCGCTGGTCAATGCTTTTTCTAACAAAGTGAAGTGAAGAATAGCAGAATCGACAGGAATCGTAATTGTTTTCGGTCCGGGTTTGTAACGTGCGTCTGTTTCTCCATCTGTTAAGTAAGGAATAAAATCCTTGGGATCACGCTGTCTCGGGAAATGAATCAACGGTGGCTGGTGTGACGACGCAGAGTTCCTCTTACCGCTCTGAAGTTCGATTTTTCCCATAAAAGCTTGTCCTGTAGTGTTTGATTCCTCTTACACCACAGCGATTAAAGAACAACACGTCGTGCTTTTATCCGTTTACGGTTCCATCCGACGTCCACTTCCTGTTCTCACGTTATAGCAGCTACGTCACAAACAGTCGTTCCTTCACAAGCCTGTCTTTTCTCTCTCTCTCTCTCTCTCGTCCTGAAAAGTTACAGCTTCACCTCGGACTGTCACAAAGAGCTGACGCTGGAGACTCCTTCCATAAATGTGACATAAAAGTCTCCTCGCAGGAAATTTAACCCACGACAACGCGCGATGATTTTAAAAGCTCTTTAGGTGCCATGGCCATAATACAAGTCCCCGTACGAATTGTTACTATAGAAACAATAACGTATCAACGAATAAGTAATAATGCTTGAGTGACCTGATTCGCAGACATTCCACGACTTTAATGTACATATAAATGGATAAAAAGTATGCACCATTCTTTAGTTAATAAAACATTGTGATATGTTGGCAATAAAACACTCAGGGTGTTAACGGTGACGCTACGTTGTTGATTATTTATCTATAACAGCATCCCCAAGCATGTTATTCCATATTCCTCAGATAGATATACTATATAATGTAAAATCTTGTATGTTCTAGTCATTTATCCATTTAGAAATAAAACATTTTATTCGGTCTTGGTTGTACACGCACACCCACACCCGTCCCTACCTCCACTGTTTGACGGTGTAGCTGTGTATGTCTTCAGGATGGAGTGTGACGGGGATGGCGCCGTAGAGCTCGCACGCTCTCTCTACTAGAAGGTCACACAGTGGAGTTTCCTCTGCCAGAAGCTTGGAGATGTCCACCTGAGGAATGCTGGTCAGGAGCAGCACGCTCTCCATCGCCCGCAAGGCAACCCGGCTTTTCTGACACACACACAGACAACACGCAATCAACTCTTCATTTATACCGTCTGAGCTTGAATTCTTCACCGAGCTGGAAGTGAGAACACCCAGGGTCTCACCTGGCTTTTCCCAAGCTGCACGAGGATCCGGATAAAACCCACGTCTGGCTGGTTCGTGCTCTGCGTGGAAGGAGAAGCCGAGTCCTCTGGACTGGATCCTCCACTGGCTCCTTCTACACTTTCCCCTGACATAGAGCTACATCTCTGAGGCTGGCCTTCTTTATTCGTCTGTGTTGCGAAGAATTTACGTTAAATCAGTGTCTCTCTCTCTCTTTTTTTTTTTTTTACAAATAAAAGAACCACAGGAGCAGAGAAGAACAGACTCACCTCCAGGATGTAGTTGAGGACGTACGGGTCTTTCTTCACACGAGAACAAATGGAAAAAAAAAACAGCGATTCCTCCTTCTCTGTTTGCGAGTCAGGGAGCCCGCATAGACGGATCAGCTTCTGTAGTGCAACACCGACACGTGAAAAAGCATTTAAAAATGAATAAATAAACGATCAGCTAACAGATTCAGATACAGAGCTGATAGTAAGCTGCAGAGTTGAATCAGGTATATTAGAGATATTTTAAAGCACAATGAACCCAAGAGTCGCTTTGCTAATTAAACAAATTATAATCAGGGTATAAAGACTAACGAGTGGGAACCATTATTTAAAATGCAGCTCCCTCTACAGGACGTTTCCACCAGAGGAACCAGGGCTGCAATGCGATGAAAGTGGAAATCAGGAGGAACTCTGTGGTTCATCCCGACCAGTATAGGAGGCGTGGCCTCTGTGCATATCAATCCCAGTATAGGAGGCATGGCCTCTATGCACGTAAGTGCCAGTAAAGGAGGCGTGGCCTCTGTATATGTCAGTCCTATTGAAGGAGGCGTGTTCTCTATGCATGTCAATATCACTGAAGGAGGCGTGGTCTCTGTGCATATCAGTGCCAGTGAAGGAGGCGTGGCCTCAAACCTTTGGCATTGCGCAGTGCTGCATCAACACATCTCTAACTCATTGGCCTTTTATATTTCATAAGCTGGCTTATTTATCTTCTATCAAATCGTCTGGGAAAGAGAGCTACACACTCACAGTCCCCAATCCGCATTTATAAATTCTCTTCACCATCACAGAACTCTGTTAGTGAATCTTAGCACTAATGGTGTTGGTATCCGGATATCTCTCACCTGTACAGGTCGATACACGTTTATCACATGCAGCATGGGCTTCTGGATCTGCGCCAGGAGTTTGGAGAAAAACAGCAGGACCTGCTGGCTCATTCCAGGAGGATACTGTGCAACAACAAAAAACATGTTCACTTTGAAGAACAAAGACAAAGACCAGGCTCGCATGGTCTGACGTACACATGCATGTGTGTGTGTGTGTGTGTGTGTGTGTGTATACCTGTGCCTTTCCCAGCGTGCACAGTGTCTCCAGCAGTTTGTGTTGGAGCAGGTACTCCATGCATGGCCCTGTCTCCTCTACGTCCTGCTCTCTCTCCTCATACACCAGGATGTCCAGCATCTGCTTCAGTCTCCACGGGATGTCCGTCTGCTTCACTGGCTGGGCCTCATCTATACAACATAAAACAAACAAACAAACAAACAAACAAACAAAGGCCAAACTCGATCTGTGTGTTCTTTCAAAGGAAGGCTCAAAGGTAAAGGTGTTTACCGATACTCAGATAATACGTTACTGTCATTTATACCACTAAGCTGTTGAATTTTCAATGTTTCTATGGTGACGATTCGTTATAGGCTTCAATGGCCAACAGTAAACACACAATAAACACAATTTAAAGAAAACTGTTATTTAACAAAGTTGTTTAAAATCTGTGATACAGTGAAGTTTGCTGTGTGGAGATGGTTATTTAACATTAACGGAAGGAGTCTCCAGTGTCAGTGCGCATCGGGACACGTTTGTATTTAACTCCTCTCTTAATCCCGAGTGCTTCCCGATGTTCTCTCGCCAACCTCACCTGTAGTTTCAATGTAGTAGTTGGTTATTCCTTTCCAGTGATCGACGAAAGAGTCGAGCAGATTTTCTGAAGGCTCTCTCTGAAACAAAGACAGGACAGAACGCCGATCAGACGTGCGGAAAAGTCCTGGAATTCTCAATCCTGATTGGCCAGAAGGTGTTGATTAATTCTCTATAACAGCACCTCTGACAGTAGTAACCGCTGTCAGTTTATGTTCATGCGCTCGTTCTAATGCGTTATCCTTTCTGTAGTGACGGTATAAATTATCATCTAAATGACTACTAAAACGGGCCGTTAATTAAGAAGGCAAAACGTATAATTCTCCCGGACCAGAGGTTTTTTGTCAAAAGTTTTGCACAACAGGAACGTTCTTTAGGACAGGAGATTGTGCTGTTCTGTTTCCCTGAAACATGACAAGCTGCGTTTTTAATCTGGATGTAACGTGTTTTACTCTACTGGTTATATGAAATACTATTGCTACTACCACTATTACTACCACTATTACTATTTCTATTTCTATCACTACTACTATTACTGGCACTACTTCCACTACTACTAACATTACTACTACTACTATTACTACCACACTAATTACTACTGATATAACTACCACTATTATTACTACTACTACTACTACCACTACTACTGACACTACTTCCACTATTACTACCACACTAATTACTACTGATATTACTACCACTATTACTACTACTACTACTACTACTACTGGCACTACTTCCACTACTATTACTACCACACTAATTACTACTGCTATTATTACTACTACTACTACTACTTCCACTAACATTACTACTACTACTATTACTACCACACTAATTACTACTGATATAACTACCACTATTATTACTACTACTACTACTACCACTACTACTGGCACTACTTCCACTACTATTACTACCACACTAATTACTACTGCTATTATTACTACTACTACTACTACTACTACTACTACTACTTCCACTAATATTACTACTACTACTATTACTACCACACTAATTACTACTGTTATAACTACCACTATTACTACTACTACTACTACTACCACTACTACTGACACTACTTCCACTATTACTACCACACTAATTACTACTGATATTACTACCACTATTACTACTACTACTACTGGCACTACTTCCACTACTATTACTACCACACTAATTACTACTGCTATTATTACTACTACTACTACTACTTCCACTAATATTACTACTACTACTATTACTACCACACTAACTACTACTATTAATATTTCTACTACCACACTAATTATTAGTATTACTAATACTAATATTGCTATTACTTCTAGTACTACCATTACTATTACTACTTCTACTACTACTATTACTACTACTTCTAGTACTATTACCACTACTGTTACTACTACCACTACTACTACTACTACTACTACTACTAATAATAATAATAATAATAATAATAATAACAATAATGATAATAATAAAGTATGACGTGTCATTCTTTAATTTAATACAGAGCTGCCGTGGTGTAAGAGGAATAAAACACGGCTGCTGTTGGAAAACAGTCATGTTCCAGGATGGGGACAGTGATGAGGCTTCACACTGTTGATGAATTATCTGCAGCAGCACGACACGCAGTGTGTTAGTGGTCTGAGAAAGCTAGTTATCCAGCTGTTCTCCTAGCTAACAAGCTAGCAACACGACACACAGCGTTTAAACTCTCCACACAACTCCATCCTGTTCCTTTTCTCTAACTTCTCGAGGAGTTATTTGGCTAGTTGGACTCGTCCAGCTCGTTCCCCACACACTCCTCAAGGCTAACCAGCTAGCAAGCTAGCCGTCAAAAAAAAAAAAGATCAAAAGTGCAGACTGTATTATGTAACTTACTGTTTCCAGGGCCTGCTGGAAAAGAGTCGTCAGTTTATTAAACATATCCATTATAGGATTTGTTGTTGTTGTTGTTTGGTGTCTCTAATTAAGGAAATACGACGAGCCAAACATTATAACTTGGATCCGCAGCTAAGCCCGAGCCTATTAGCCAGGTTGTTTGGACAACAGTTCCTTCGACACGTCGGTGGCCGAATCTCAAAAGTCGCCCCCTTTCACTATTTCTGTGCACTACACAGGGCACGCGCGCACTGGAGTATACACACTATGTAGTGCACTAAGCGTTTAATCCATATCCATTTGAAACGGGGCTGGTTTTCTTGCCGTGTTGTCTCGTGTTTCACGAGCTGGATAACGTTTACGGCGGATAAAAGTCGGGATTTAATGAATCATTAAATAAATGCTTCGTGTGGGGGGGTTTAAGAGTTGTGTCAAAGGTGTAAAAAAATAAATAATGAATTCCCTGAATATTCAAATTCTGTATAATTAACAGAGGTTTAATTAGGATATAATTAAAAAATCGGTTTAATTAAAAAAAAACTAAATAGTTAAACACACATAATATATATATAAAAATTTTTTGCCTTTGTTTATTTATTCATTTTCATATGATTCATTTACATGTGATTCATATTCATGCATGTGACTCATTTAGTATAAAACATTTCAATAAATTATCAGTTGTCTGAAATGCTAATGATACTAATGCTACTATTACTGTCACTAATACCACCACTACTACCACTCCTACTACTACTACTACTCCTACTACCACTATTACTACTACTACTACAAATACCACTATTACTATCACTACTACTACTACAAATACCACTATTACTATCACTACTACTACTACAAATACCACTATTACTATCACTAATACCACTACTACTACTACTACTACTACTACTACTACTACTACTACTACTACAACAAATACCACTATTATTATCACTAATACCACCACTATTACTCCTACTACCACTATTACTACTACCACTATTACTATCACTAATACCACCACTACTACTCCTACTACTATTAATACTACTACTACTACAAATACCACTATTACTATCACTAATACCACTACTACTACTACTACTACTACTACTACTACTACTACTACTACTACTACAAATACCACTATTATTATCACTAATACCACCACTATTACTCCTACTACCACTATTACTACTACCACTATTACTATCACTAATACCACCACTACTACTCCTACTACTATTAGTACTACTACTACTACTACAAATACCACTATTAATATCACTAATACCACCACTATTACTCCTACTACCACTATTACTATCACTAATACCACCACTACTACTCCTACTACTATTACTACTCCTACTACCACTATTACTACTACTATTACAAATACCACTATTACTATCACTAATACCACCACTACTACTCCTACTACTACACATACCACTACTACTATCACTAATACCACCACTACCACTACTACTACCACTACTGCTACAAATACCACTATTACTATCACTAATACCACCACTATTATTCCTACTACCACTATTACTACTACCACTATTACTATCACTAATACCACCACTACCACTACTACTACCACTATTACTACTACTACTACTACAAATACCACTTTTACTATCACTAATACCACCACTATTACTCCTACTACCACTATTACTACTACCACTATTACTATCACTAATACCACCACTATTACTCACTAATACCACTAATACCACTACTACTACTACAAATACCACTATTACTATTACTCTACTACCACTATTACTCACTAATACCACTAATACCACTACTACTACTACAAATACCACTATTACTATCACTAATACCACTATTACTATCACTAATACCACCACTATTACTCCTACTACTATTACTACTAATACTACTACTACTACTACTACTACCACTATTACTATCACTAATACAACCACTACTAATCCTACTACTATTACTACTACTGCGCTGCTATCGCTAGTACCACCGCTATTGCTGCTGCTGCTGCTGCTGCTGCTGCTGCTGCTGCTGCTGCTGCTGCTGCTGCTGTTGCTGTCCTAGTACAGCCGCTGTTGCTCCTGCTGTTGTTGCTGCTGCTGCTCGTACCACTGGTTGCTACCGCCACTGTTGCTATCACTGATATGCCACCACTGTTGCTGCTGCTGCTGCTGTTGCTGCTGCTGCTGCAGATTGCCACTGTTGCTGTCACTGGTGCCGCATCTGTTGCTCCTGCTGCTGCTGCTGCGGCCCTGCTGCTGCTGCTGCTGTTGTCGCTGGTGCATTGCCGCCGCTGTTGTCCTGGCGTTACGTTGCGCTGCTGCTGCCGCAACTACTGCTGCTGCTGCCGCAGCCATTGGTGGCGCTGGTTGTCACGCGCTGTGACGGCAACTACTGCAGTTGCTGCTGCTGCATGTTCAGTTGTCACTTACCAACAACATGGCTTCACTGCTGGTTTGGCGCATCGCTGCTGCTGTTGGCCAACTGTCATGGTGGTTGGCTGGCTGCTCGACAATTGTCAGCAACGTGGCCAGCTGTCATGCTGGCTACAACAGGGCTGCTGTGGCGATCACTGGTGCCGCCACTGCTGTCATGCTGCTGTTGATTGTGCGCAGCTGCTGGATGGGGCTTGCGTGTCGCTGGTGACCGCTGCTGGTGGCTGCTGCTGTTGCTGCTGCTGCCGCTGTTGTCGCTAGTGCCGCGCTGTTGTCCTAACTACCTTTGCTGCTTTCGTTTTACTACTACTGCTGTTCTGTTGCGTCTATGTGTGGCTACATAATCAGCAACAGGTCGCGTTGTGTCACTGCTGCTTCACTCACAACCACACTGCTAGGTGTGGCTCGTTTGACGATCATGTCAGTTGGGCAATCTTAACCACCGTTGCTGACCACATGGTTGCTGCTGTTGCTGCTGTTGCTGGGCGTTGTTGCGCCCAGCTGTCATGCGCTGTTGTTGCTGCATGGATGTGCGGCCTGTTGCTGTGTTGCGCGTGCTTGGGACTGCCTCATGCTGCTGTTGGCGCTACTGCTACTACTACGCTGACAACTGCTGCTGCACGCCACTGGTTGCTATGCGCTCGGTACTGCCGCTAGTGCTCCATGCTGCCGCTGGTGCTGTCTGTCACTGTGCCGCTGGTGCTGCTGCTGCTGCTGGGATTGCTGCTGTTGCTGTCGCTGGTGCCACTGCTATTGTTCCACTGCCACTGCTGCTGTTTAACGTCGCTGGTGCCACTAATGCCACTGGCTACTGCTACTGCTGCTGCGATTGCACTGTTACTGTCGCCGTACTGCCACTGCTGCTCTGCTGCTGTTGCTGCTGTTGCTGCTGCTGCTGCTGCCGCTGTTGCTGTCATTGGTACGCCACTCTGTCCTGCTGCTGCTGCTGCTGCTGTTGCCGCTGTGCTGCAGATGCCGCTGTTGCTGTAGGCTGCTAGTGCCACCACTGTTGTCCTGCTGCTGCTGCTGCTGCTGCTGGTGCCACTGTTGCTGTCCGCTGTGCTGCCACTGTTGCTCCTCGCTGCTGTTGCCGCTGATGTTGCAGATTGCCACTTTGCTGTCACTACGTGCCGCCACTGTTGTCACTGCTTGGCTGCTGCTGCTGTCACTGCTGCTGTTGCCGCCTAATGCTGCAAGTGCTGCTATTCGCTGTGCCGCTGGTGCGCCACTGTGCTCCGTGGCAACGCTGCTGCTGCTGCTCCTGCTGCTATTGCCGCTATGCTGCTGAAATGCTGCTGTTCACGTTGACTAGTGCCCGCCCTGTTGCTCTGCTGCCACTATTACTGCTGTCGTTGTTGTCACTAATACGCCACTATTACTCCTACTACTATTACTACTACTAGTACTACAAATACCACTATTACTATCACTAATACCACCACTACTACTCCTACTACTATTACTACTGCTACTACAAATACCACTATTACTATCACTAATACCACCACTACTACTCCTACTACTATTACTACAAATACCACTATTACTATCACTAATACCACCACTATTACTCCTACTACTATTACTACTACTACTACAAATACTACTATTACTATCACTAATACCACCACTATTACTCCTACTACTATTACTATTACTACAAATACTATTACTATCACTAATACCACCACTATTACTACTACTACTATTACTACTACTACTACAAATACTACTATTACTATCACTAATACCACTACTACTACTATTACTACTACTATTAATATCACTAATACCACTACTACTACAAATACTACTATTACTAACACTAATACCACCACTACTACTACTACTATTACTATCACGACTGTTACTACTACTACTACTACTAATACAATTCAGATTATTAGGGGGATTATTAGGGGGCCATGATAGAGAAGGGCCAATGGGGGAATTTCGCCAGGACACTAGGGTTATACCCCTACTCTTTTTTTTTGTCCTGGGATTTTTAATGACCACAGAGAGTCAGGCCATCGGTTTAACGCCTCATCTGAAAGACGGTGCTGTTTTTACAGTATAGTGTCGCCTATATTGTCACTATGCTTGGGCATTAAGCCCCACACAGACCACATGGTGGCCGTTCCCTGCTGGCCACACTAATTCCAATTCCAGCAGCAACCTTAGTTTTCCCCAGGAGGTCTCTCACTAATACTACCACTGCTACTAATTTAACAATAGTGAAACATTTTTTATAACAAAAAAAAACTTTAACCATATGTTTAAAAGATTACATTATATTTACAACCAAAAATAACTTTCTAATTTAAAAAATAAAAGGATCTTTTATATTCTAAAAATGTGCTTCACACCGATTCCTTTTCTGAAGTAGTGTAACAAGCACATATCATAGGCATATTTGTTTGATCTATTATCGAATAATTCTGCATTTCGAATGAATCTGCTTCATACAGTCTTGACGTCTATCAGATACCAAATATATGAATGTGCTGTTTATGTGTATGAATTTACAATTTATTTAACTTGAGCGTCTGAAATCTATATCTACCTTCATACCATATATATACTGTACACACAGACAGTGTGTGAGATATTCTCTAATCCTCAGCCTCTAGTAAAACTACCAAGCACCAACATGAGTGTGTGTTGAATTTGCATTCTCGTCGAAGCGCAGTGTGGCTATTTTAAATATCTCTGATCAGTGAGTTGAAATGTAACCATCTGGAGCTCGTCAACAAGATCTCAGTTACATTTCCGATGTAGTTATTCATGTGGACGTTTCAAAGGTCTGGCATGGTTGAAAAATTTGCCAGGAAATGGGTTCATAGGCACCCTGCATGGTGAGGACGATGATGAGGAAAATGTTTCAGAATGGCAGACTTTTGTCGTTTTGAACGCTTTGGGCGTTTGTTGAAAAATAGCGACTGTAAAAAATGAAAAATCCTCCAAATTTAGTTTAAATTTAGCAGTGGGTCAGTGATGCCTTGGAGTTGTTTTGCGGCTGTTGTTGTTGTTGTTGTTGTTGTTCAGGTGCTCTTGTAAGAACTAATAACATCATGGATTCTTCTAAGTCCAAGGATATTTTAATTCCCTCCCACCAAAAAAATGTTTGCCTCTGCCACAAGGTTAAGGCTTGGTCATATATCAAACTTCAACACAATGAGCCCAAACATTACACCTAAAACCCCAGTTTACAGGACACAGATCAACGTTTTTTTCACTGACCATATCGGTTTCTAGATTTGAACCATGTTGCACAAACCTAAGAATATAAACTATCTTAAAATATCCTTCTGCATGTAGATCTTCTACAAGCGTCTCCGGTGTTCTTGCAAAAAACAAGCCCAAGTACCATTATGATGTCCAGGAGGGTCAACACGTATTGTAAAGGTGCCAGTAATTTTGAAACCAGTACTTTGAAACAATACAATGCTTCCATTAGCCGCTCCATTAGCTGACTACAAATCATTGTACTGAATTTTTCATCTGTTTTTTTTGTACCACTTCTAATATAATGTAACCAAAAAAAAAAATTCAGTACAATAATTTGTAGTCAGCTAATGGAGCGGCTAATGGAGCTAATTTTGCTTTACAGAACAGCTAGCCTGAGGCAAACGCCTCTGATTTATTTCACCCGACACATCCTTGCTTACAAGAGCACCCATTAAACTGCAATGCTATTATAGTGTAATGCATCTGAAAAAAATGTTTTTGAAATCGGCTTAACTCGATGGAGTTTACTTAGAAAGTCGTGGGGGGGGGGATCCCATTTTTTCACATGCTCTTTTCCAGAAAATGGTGTCATATAATTTGTTTTGTGCATTGATACTTAAATACTTTGGGGTTTCTCATCTTACCCAGTGGCTCATCTTACTTCATTGCTCCATAAATAGAACGGATCAATGTACTGTACCTCGTGCTCATGTGATCTACTTTATACAGTGGTGTGAAAAAGTGTTTGCCCCCTTCCTCATTTCCTGTTCCTTTGCATGTTTGTCACACTTAAGTGTTTCGGAACATCAAACCAATTTAAACAATAGTCAAGGACAACACAAGTAAACACAAAATGCAATTTGTAAATGAAGGTGTTTATTATTAAAGCTGGAAAAAAATCCAAACCATCATGGCCCTGTGTGAAAAAGTGATTGCCCCCTAAACCTAATAACTGGTTGGGCCACCCTTAGCAGCAACAACTGCAACCAAGCATTTGCGATAACGTGCAATGAGGCTTTTACAGCGTCCTGGAGGAATTTTGGCCCACTCATCTTTGCAGAATTGTCCTAATTCAGTCACATTAGAGGGTTTTCGAGCATGAACGGCCTTTTTAAGGTCATACCACAACATCTCAATAGGATTCAGGTCAGGACTTTGGCTAGGCCACTCCAAAGTCTTCATTTTGTTTTTCTTCAGCCATTCAGTGGTGGACTTGCTGGTGTGTTTAGGATCATTGTCCTGCTGCAGAACCCAAGTTCGTTTCAGCTTGAGTACACCGAACAGATGGTCGGACATTCTCCTTCAGGATCTCTTGGTAGACAGCAGAATTCATAGTTCCTTTTATCACGGCAAGTCTTCCAGGTCCTGAAGCAGCAAAACAGCCCCAGACCATCACACTACCACCACCATATTTTACTGTTGGTATAATGTTCTTTTTATGAAATGCAGTGTTCCTTCCTGCCAGATATACTTGGACACACACCTTCCAAAGAGTTCCACTTTTGTCTCATCGGTCCACAGAATGTTGTCCCAAAAGTCTTGGGGATCATGAAGATGTGTTGTGGAGAAATTGAGACGAGCTTTGATGTTCTTTTTCTCAGCAGTGGTTTTCTCCTTGGAACTCTGCCATGCAGGCCATTTTTGCCCAGTCTTTTCCTGATGGTGGAGGCATGAACGCTGACCTTAACTGAGGCAAGTGAGGCCTGCAGTTCTTTGGACGTTGTTGTGGGGTCTTTTGTGACCTCTTGGATGAGTCGTCGCTGCGCTCTTGGGGTAATTTTGGGCGGCCCGCTCCTGGGAAGGTTCACCACTGTTCCATGTCTTCGCCATTTGTGGATAATGGCTCTCACTGTGGTTCGCTGGATTCCCAAAGCTTTGGAAATGGCTTTATAACCCTTTCCAGACTGATAGATCTCAATTACTTTCTTTCTCAATTGTTCCTGAATTTCTTTGGGTCTCGGCATGATGTGTAGCTTTTAAGGATCTTCTGGTGGACCTTACTGTGTCAAGCAGCTCCTATTTAAGTGATGCCTTGATTGTGAACAGGTGTGGCAATAATCAGGCCTGGGTGTGGCTAGAGAAATTGAACTCAGGTGTGGACAACCACAGTTATAGTATGTTTTAACAAGGGGGCAATCACTTTTTCACACAGGACCATGATGGTTTGGGGTTTTTTTCACCTTTAATAATAAACACCTTCATTTACAAATTGCATTTTGTGTTTACTTGTGTTGTCCTTGACTATTGTTTAAATTGGTTTGATGTTCCGAAACACTTAAGTGTGACAAACATGCAAAGGAACAGGAAATGAGGAAGGGGGCAAACACTTTTTCACACCACTGTAATTACATTTTTGTTTCGCAGCGCAACTCTGTCTGTAATGAGAAGAATTTCAGTATAACTACAAACAGCATTTATGAGAACATACTAGAGCCTTAAGTGACACTTCAGCAAACACTTAAGTGACAAAAGGAGGTTAATGGCTGTCCAAAAAAAAAAATGGACGAATTCTCAATAAAACTATCCCAAAACATCTGAAATTCCAAGCTCAGTATCACCATGCAATACATGATACCACAGCGTGGTCGAATTTTTAAAGAAAGCGACGCGTGGATTCTGACTTGTGAGAAGTTCCATCCATCTTCTATACTGCTTATCCTTTTCAGGGTCGCGGGGAACCTGGAGCCTATCCCAGGGAACATCGGGCACAAGGCGGGGTACACCCTGGACTGGGTGCCAGTCCATCACAGGGCACAATCACATACACACTCACACACACATTCATACACTACGGACACTTTAGACACGACAATCAGACTACCATGCATGTCTTTGGACTTAGGGAGGAAACCGGTATACCCGGAGGAAACCCCCGCAGCACGGGGAGAACATGCGAACTCCGCACACACAGGGCCACGGTGGGAATCGAAACCCCCGACCGTGGAGGTGTTACTCGAATGTGCTATAACCACTAAGCCACCATGCGCCCCTGTGAGAAGTTGTTGATTCATTTATATTTTTTAAAATACTTTTTAAAGAAAGCGACGCTGGTGAGGAAATAATTATAGCTGCTGAAGCATACGTGTTAATAGGAAATGACTTGTTTTGTTTTGACATAACACCTTGACAAAAACACAATCAATTACAGAAGCCCAAAAACTTCATGAGACCATGAGTAAGCAAAAATCAAACTGAACTGATCTAAAATGATTGAATCATAACCAAGGGAAATACAGTATAATAAGGATATAATAAAAAATTTCACAAAGCTTTCACAAATCACGAGTGGGGTATTACTGATGTGTTATATGTCGTAGAATAAAACCTGATAATAGCTTGAGGTTGTGTTAATCACAGACCTTATTTCAGCCGTTTAACCAAAAACCCATTCAAAAAAAACCCCATTGACTTCGGGACGGCGGAACCGGAAGCGCTAACATTCAAAACCCTGTTAGTCGTTTAAAAGCAAAATCCAACCTGAGATGGGTCATCGCATTTTCTGAAGGTTCAAACAAACTAGACTTCATATTGTTCTTATGTTTAAACCATTATTTAATTCAAAACGCAGCTAAAGTGTCCGTATTGTGTCTCAAAACATCCTTAATGGGTTAACTCAAAACATCCTTAATGGGTTAACTCAAAACGTCCTTAATGGGTTAACGGCTCAACTGTAAAGTCGACTAAAAAACCCAGCAGAGCCCGTTTCATGCCCAGGGTGATAAATAAATAAATAAATCAATCAATAAAAAATGACTGCAATGATTAAACAATAACGAATGGGATTGTGAGAGCGACAGGCGGGTCACGTCGCTGATACCGTACATGAAACATTGAAACATCATTGGAGTGATTCTGAGATATTGGTGCCTGCTAAAAATAGCTACAGAATGGTTTTGCGCAGTGGGTGATGTAGGGCAAAGCCTCGTATGAACCCTCTGATAAAAGCTGAGCACCGACAGAAGCTCTGTTGGGGGGGGGGGTTCTGTAATTCCTAATTCTTCTTTAAAATCTATGACGTTTATTCACAAGGTTTATGCCCCAAAGGCTGACATGTGTAGGTAGAATCCATCATATAAAAACTTCTTGATGTCTTTAGAGTCAGTATTGTTGAATTAATGTGCACTCATATACGTATGTAAATTAATACTGTTGTTGCTATAGTAACAGACATGTCTGGTGGATTTTCCACACTATCATAGACTTATAATACACAGACAGGGAAAAAAAAAATCATCATTAAAAATCTTGCTATCCTTTAACAAAGAAAAAATGTGTGACTGTTGATAAGTTTCTGGAAGGAGTCTCCAGTGTCAGAGCCGTTGTTAAAAACTGTTATTTTGTTTAAAGATAATTTTTTTTTATTTAGTACCGCCCTTCAGACGCTACATAAGATATTTACATGTTTCCCAGAAGACAAAATAATAACAATTTCCACTGATCATCCTGTTCAAAAGTTTATGGAAGGAAATCCCCAGGTGGCATGTCAGGTGATTCTTGAAGAGTTCTGGAAGGGTTGTTTTATATGACTTCCAGTCATCTCGAAGCAGTTTCACAACAAGACAAAGATCCAATCCCATCAAAGTTCAGACCCGTGTCGGTCACTGTGGCTTTATCCGACCAGCGTTTCTGTCTGCTCGCTCCCGTTCTGTCCTCGGAGCTGCCCTCTGAATAATTGAACAGACAGAAAGAAATGAAAGAATAAAAATGCCCTTCCAGAGACATGACAGAGACATGCTGCTACTGCGACTGTCTCTCCGCCGCACCGTCATCTATTTTTAATGACAATGCACCACTCATGACTTGCTTGGGAATATTCTAAAATATTCATAACAACCCTTTTTTAAACCCCCCAAAACACACACACACACACACACAAAATAAAACTAGTTATATAAATCATACACAACTTAATCATTTGTTCTGCTTGTATAAGATATCTGTCAATCTTCATATCGTTATTTAATGTTATTAATAATTATTGTTTAAACTGTGTGTGTAATAATATAATATAATTTCCTCTTCCTGGTCACGAACGCACTCATTTTGATTTTAGATTCAGTTTTTAGTAATATAGACTATCGAGTCTACAGTATAACTCGCACAACTTCTTCTCTTTCTTACTTTATGTGATTGATGTTAACCATTTGACGCTAAACTATTCAAAATATGCACATTTTTTTTCATCTAACGTTCTTTGTTCTTTTATATTATCGTCGTTGCAGCTGTTACTATTCTTATCATTGTGGTTAATTCTCACCTTCCTTTTCTGTTTCCCTCAACCTCTTCCACCTATCACACACACACTCACACACACACACACACACACACACACACACACACACACACACACACACAATTAAAGCTCAGAAAGCCTCGCTGCTCAGTGTGCTATAAATAGCCCGAGCCATTCAGCCAGAGTCTAGAGACAACCCCTGCACACCTCCGTCATAGTCTTCTCTCTGAATTCCTGCATGCACACACACACACACACACACACACGCACACACACACACACACACACACACACACATTTCACACACACAGTATTTCTCTTTCTACCTTCCCCCTTCTCTCTCTCTCTCTCTCTCTCTCTCTCTCTCCCCATTCCTCTTTCTTTATTAAACCACTATAGCATCTCTTGCATTGCATTGCTTCTTAGCAACAGTCTCCAGGGCTACACAATGTCTCCCACACCCCTCATCCCCTGCGTTATCCCTCCTGATTTTATTGCTATCTTAACTTCTTTATTACTTTCTTCCTGTTGCTTTATTTATAACATGAAAGCATTCCTCCCTCCCTTCCTCCCTCCCTCCCTCCCTCGCTCAGTTCAGTTTGATTCAATTCACTTTGATTCAATTTGATTCATCATTCATTCATTCGTCATTCAGAAAGAGCTTTATTGTGCGAGCACTTTCCACCTACCAGTATGTTTTTGGGAGATGTGAGAAAACCAGAGAACCCAGAATGAACCCAAAAGGACACGAGGAGAAATACGAAACTCCATACAGACAGTAACCTGAACTTAAGATCGGATTCAGGGACGTGAATTCGTTAAAAAAAAAAAAAATTTAAGAAAATTTTTTTTAATTATCATTAGGTAATATATACACAACTACCAAATACTACTAAGTACAATCCCAAAATGTGTAGTTTATAGAAATTTACATTTTCAAGCATAAAAAATATGGTTTTTAACAGTTTTTTTTAAAGATGTGCTAAAGATCAAAAGCATATTTTTTTGCAAAGAAAAACATGTGCAAGAAAAATGTCACTTTTCGATTGCTGTAACAACAGTATCGATTAATATTCCTTGTGCGTGTTTTTTTTTTTTTAAGACTCTCAAATCAGTTTAATGTTAATTTTATCATCTATAATTTATAATGAGTTTTTTTTGATCGCACAAATGATCCACTCTGTCTTCATTTGTATGAACTGGAGGTTTAAGCATGAGACAAATAAGAGTTTTTTCGTTGTTTTTTTTTTATCATCATTCTCTTGCTTTCTGTTTTTCTCTCTTTCACCTCTACCAAGGACGGGCCTTATTAGATTCCCTTGATCAAATCCTGATCCGGTGATTCACCGAGGATGTTTTCTGTGAAAGATTAGAGCACAGCTTTTGGGATTTTACCCACTCGCTCATTATAATCTGTACTCTTGGGTCACGGATTCGGAGAAATGTTCCAGCCTCACGGCTCATAATCATGTTCTCGGAATCAGCCATTTTGTTCGTGTCGAACCCAAAGTCACGCTCTTGGGTCAGAACTCACAAACTGGGGAGAACATGCAAACTCCGCACACACAGGGCCACGGTGGCCACGGTGTAAATGTCCTACCTTTTAACCTCACAATACCGTCATGAACACAAACAAAATTGACCTTAACAAACAAAACAAAAAAAACCCACATTCAACAAGCTTAGCTTATTCTTTTTCGTCCCATTCACACAAGACAAAGCGATGCCTTTATTTTGCTTCAAGCGCCTCTTAAATGATCCATTCGGTCTCCCTGGAAACCATTCATCTACTTTCATGTGCTTTTACATGCGTGTTATTAACCAGAAATACGGTTCATTCAAAATAAAAAGTGTCTCTTAACCCTTGACCATTGGTTAATCATTAACCAAGTGCACTTAACCATGTTGAGTCAAATAACAGAATTATAATGAATGAGTTATGATTTACAAAAAAAAAAAAACTTTAGTAACTCCAAATATTCAGGGTGCCAGTGCAAGAAAAATTAAAGCGAGTAGTGCCTTAGAAATAAAGCTACATAAAGTACACTAGATGAAGTATATTAGTGTGTCATTATATTGGAAAAAGAAGTAGGAAGCTGCTTAAAAATCCCCCAAATTGTGACTTTTTGTTTTACCTCGGAAGTTATTAATCTGACATTAAGCACTATTTCTCTGCTGTTGTTTAATTAAACATGTGCTAACCACTAAGACACTGTACTCCCCCTAATTTAATATTGATTATTTGAATTCCATAATCATTCAATCTGTGGGACAGGACAAGATAGAACCTTGTAAAATTGTCCTTTTTTTTTTTTTTTTTTTTTTTTACACACACACTTATGTACATAAAATCCAATGTCTCGTCACCTCCTGAATGACAGCTGGTTTATTGGAGCAAAACCTGGAGCTGTGGTCAGTTTTAACGATTAAAAGCCTCTTCCATCATCCCTTCATGTGGCAAACCACTATCGTAGCCACTGGTATACCCAAACCACTTATATTTGCAGCTAGTGTGGTGGATGAAAAATCTATTTATGACCACATTTTGGTTTTGTCTTTGTAAATAACAACGTCATCCAATTTATGGATGACGCACACAAGAGTCTTATCCGAAGCTGACAACCCATAAAGACTCCCCAGCTTATTGTGTAGTGGATACGTCAATTTGTAGATACTAATAAAGAACAGCGATTGGGTTAGCCGTGTGCATTTTTTCCCCCTTGGACTGACCTAGCGACCTGTCATTTTGGCCATCTAATGTCCATTCAAGCTTACAAGCTCGCACACTCTCTGTGATTTTTGTTTGGGGTGAATGCTAAATCACAGGCTTTGTCTTGTAGCTTTTGCCACGCGCACAGTAGATTATTAGTTTACTGCTATTACATCATATTATCTGCCATCATTGTTTTTTCTATGCTTGGCTGTGCACTTTTGTGTTGTCATGTAGTGTTTCCTCTAAAGGAACAACTAAATGTAGATTTCTGGTTATGATATTGCACCAAAAGTCTCTTTTTTTCATAGTAGTCAAAAATCATCCCAATGGTGGGTGGACCTTTGACCTTAATCAAATTTTAAACCAAGAACACCCAGACTGATGGATAGATGGATGCATAGATATATAGTTTAAAATATTTTGCCTTAGTTGCTCAATCTAGTATGCCAATCCCATAAAAAAATAATAAAATAATAATAATAACAATTAGGCTGCTTGTCCTACCCTATTTTGGTTCTTTCAGGGTTCACTGTATAATTATGGATTAATACCTTATTTTTAAAAAGTGGTCTACTTGAAACCCTGATTGGGAAACTCTGTTGTACAGTGTTTTGAGTGTTCGTCCTGAGGAGCAATCGAAGAACCCTTAACTGTTCTACATTTTCTAAGAGTTTAGGTGCTAACTATCTCAAAATTGATTCTAGCTAACATGTTGCTAGTTAGCAGACTAGAGAAAACGGCATAGTTAGCAAGTTACCTTAGCAAGCAGTTAACGTATGCAGTTAACTTACAGTAGCAAGCTACACTTGCCTTAAGTTAACACATAAACTTTGAACAATGGAACAAAAATCCAGCTGTTGGAGTGTTGAACTCATGACACATGACACGTGACTGTAGTGTAGCTATACTTCATAAGAAGAGCAAAGCTGAAATGTATTACAAAGCAATCCTCCGTAGTGGCTCAAAATGACTGCAGCTGTTCAGGAAGTACACAGCCAACTCCCTGTTTATTTACTACGCCTCTTAATAAGAAGACTGTCAGCCTGGTTGTCCTTTTAATTAGGCGGAAACTAATCACGACCTGTCTAAGACACACTGCGTTTTTAGAACATGCATGTGAGAGCAAGACAAGTACAGGCAGGATTAGCAAGACCCCTGTCTTGCTAATCCTGCCTGTACTTGTCTTGCTATATTTAGAAATGATTTATTCTGGGTGTTGTTGTTGTTGTTGTTGTTGTTTGTTCTTTCAAGTTTCACCAGGAGGGTTTGTGGTTGGAGTGCTAGAGGCAGTAAGGTCTCCGGAGAAGTTTAATTGGCGACGGGCATTCAGCTAGGAGACTGGAAGGAGAAGGTATTCGTTTGGCTGAGGCAGCGTGCTCATTAGAGCTGAAATAAAGGGCAGTGTGATGGCATGGGAGAGGACATGTCATACCTGCATGGACTAGCACTGCCATGATCAGTGTGATTATACACAAGATCCTACATTGCCTCACACAGCAGTCACATTGCACTTTTCTGTTACACTGGAGTACATTTGTCTGCATGGGTCCGCTTGGCGAATCATAATTTGGGTCTGCACACTAAAGACACTCCATTAAGAAAGGTTTCGAGGCAAGATTCAATCAATGGAATAAATTAGAGCCTCTCCAGTAGAATTAAAAAAGGAGCGTGATTATCTTAGAGAACCTTCTGGATTGTATTTAGGGACCTGCTGTTTATTTGCTATTAGTTATAAAAGGAGGCCACAACAATATTGTCCGTTCTAACTAATTACTTTATTATTCAGTACATTTTCACTTTGTTTAAGTAAGGAATTAATTCACATCGGCGTGTGCTGTTATAGGAAAGTAGTTAGTACCCTAAAGTTTTCCTATAACAGCACGTCCCCATGTGTTTTATTCCTTACTTAAATTTATACCAATTTGGTATAAATTTACCAAATGATCATGGTTTTGATGTTTTTTTTAAATTAATTAAAGAACAACACATCAGACATTTGTCCTCTTGTCATTCCATTTAATGTTGTGGAACATTCACGAAACACATTAGTTTTACATTATAGTAGCTATAAATACTTCTTCCCTAATCAGTTTTCTATTTTTTTAATAAGACAAAAAAAAAACGTGTTTGGATTTTGAGTTTTCCTCGAAAATTGGCGAGATTTTTCACACATTTGGAGAAAAAAACAACAACATTTGCCCTTTAGGAAAACTGGGCAGCCAAAGTGTCCCCAAGCTGGGTGATTTAACTCAACCCTAAGCTAAATACATAGACACATGATCGCACATAACTCCAAAAGCGTTTAAACAAGCAGAAGCGTTAACAAAAACAAACCAAATAAAAGCTCATTGAATTTACTACATCGGGTTGAGTTGCATGAACACAATTTCTTTTCATACATCCAACATTATATGACATTAAGTGAAAGGTAAAGGCTTGGCAATGACACATTTCCATGCATCTCTTCATCTGCCTTTTCTGGCAGTGCATATTAATAATGACATATTATAGGCTATTAATGCAATTTTAGGATTTATTTAAAGACCCTGGACTAAAATGGCAACTTACAGTATTTCAGGACCAACCAATGAATGTCTACCCATTCATCCATCTTCTATACCGCTTATCCTTTTGAGGGTCACCAGGAACCTGGAGCCTCTCCCACGAATCATCGGGCACAAGGCGGGGTACACCCTGGGCAGGGTGCCAATACCAATGATTGTATTCATTCATTTTCATCAAACACACGAAAGAAGAATTTTACAAATATATTTCATAACGGAGGCAAGACGTCGAACTGGACTGATAAAACGTGCAATTCTGAATGGTAGTTTTAGTAAATCCACCGATGCTGGTTTGGTCATTGGTTGTCACTATGACCGATTGGTAACGAGCTAAAAGAATCCACTTAAAACTAGTCAATGACACATGCTGTGTGCCGTAACCCCGGTGATACAGGGAATGACCTTCATTTAAAATAAATGAGCTTCTGCTAACATCGCGACTCGCTGGAATGACTTGAAAATTAATCAATGTCATTGGATAATTTCTCATGCTCAGTTTAGACACCTAGAGTGCGTTAGCTAGCTTGTCAAGTGTTGAAGTATGTAGGCAGAGAGTAGACATAAATAAAAGTTTTCCTGATGAAAATGCCAGTGTGAACGGAAGTGGGAAAGTGAAAAAGGGAAATTGCTTCCAACAGCTGTTATTTAAACTAACCCAAAGTCCTTGTAGTAGGTCTGTCCACTTGGTCTTGCCATCTTGGCAATGCTTGTGGGAAATTATTTTCGGTCATACAAGATCAGGACAGACAGACAGACAGACAGACAGACAGATAGACAGATAGATAGATAGATAGATAGATAGATAGATAGATAGATAGATAGATAGATAGATAGATAGATAGATAGATAGATAAATCGATACTTAAATGAGGAAAGTGTCATAAACCAGAAATGACAGTATGACAAAAATAAATGTATCTGGATATAAATGGAGGAAAACATTTGAAGGACGTCTCACTGTTCTCCTATTATGTCCTATTAGTCACAGCTTTTAGCTATCTAGCTATGTGGGTATCTGATGTGTTCACTGTTTTAGTTCCTGTTGTTGTACTTGTTTTCCTGAGTGTGTTCACCTGTTCGTTGTATCCCTCTGATTTGGTTTCTTCCTGGCTTCCCTTAATAACCATAATGTTAAGTATGGGATTGTGGTATGTTTTGACAGGTTTGGCGGCCGTTAAATAAATCACTAAGAAGATTTACGATGCAACCCAAGACTCTGATACTGTTAGAAAATGGTAGCAAGTTTACTAGCAGTTTACTGTGTTATTCGCTAAAGTGATACTACGTTAGGGCAGGACGTAGGGGTGCTAACAGTTTCCAAAAATACTCCTATCTTGGGAATGTTATAAAAACCTTGCGTATTTCTTAATCAAACTGAAAAGTACGTTTTTTTGTTTGTTTTTTTTTTGTCCTCATGCTAGCGCACACTTCATTTGCACCCTAGCACACACCTCATAGATGGCTGTAAAGACAAATGCTGCTTGTGTCACATCATTTAATGATATTTAGGGCGTTCTCTAGGTGGAATCGGTGCGCTCATTCACACGCGTGTGATTTTAAACGCCACAGGATGGAAGGAGTCCGAAATGCGTATCCCCCCGATCGTTTTTTGTACGAGCTTTTACGAAACGATCGTGTTTTTACGTGTAGATTCCTCTACACGTCTTCATGAAGGAGTGTTCCTGGTATTTTTCACCCGTCCTTGGAGTAAAGACAGATAAACATAACACACGAACAACCACACGATTCTGATGCGAAGTTTACACGTGTGGTTTTCCCCACCTCTGTCCCGTTTGTTTCACAACGTAGTGTCATGTACTACTATCGTTATTATTATTATTATTCACGTGTTTACTTGAATTCACGTGTGCAATTTCAGGGGTAACTTGAAGTGAACACGTGAAATGTATGTAGAAGTTACTAGAACATTCTCAACGTTATTGGTTCTGTGCTGATATGTTCTGAGGGACTTTGAGGAGGGAAAAAGTGGCTAAATTGGCTAGAACACAGCGTTATCTCTCTTTCCCATCTCTCTCTCTCTCTCTCTCTCTCTCTGTGTGTGTGTGTGTGTGTGTGTGTGTGTGTGTGTGAGAGAGAGAGAGAGAGAGTGAGAGAGAGAGAGAAAGAGAGAGGGAGAGGAGAACAAGGCTCTCCACATCACAGACTCGACGAAGGGCACTGTTTATCCCGCTGCACCTGAGGAGTGTATATTTGACCACAGTAATGCAGGTATTTATGTTTTTTTTCCTGTCAGAATCGAACTAAATCAAACGACAACATTTCAACTACTGTCTAATCTACTGACATACAGTTTTATTCATTCGAACAACGACCAGTCACTGGTTACGGGCGACTTTTGTCGTTGAGTAACGTCCTTAACCGACGTTCCGAGGTGTCGCGCGCGGGATTTTTTTTTGTTTGTTTTGTTAACCGGCGTTTAAAAATTTTTATTATCTTTTTATTAAAAAAAAAGAAACCGCACGAGCTGCTGTGATGCGCGCGCGTGCGAGGGTTATAATGTCGCGCGCGCGCGGGCTGCAAGTCGAACAGTAATTGGTTCCAGTTTTGTCCCGGGATAACCTGACAGGAATTTAGACATAATTATTTCTCCTTTGGTCACTATGGCAACAAATTAGGGCTAGTCAGGTCCTCTGAGTCTCTAACACAAATGGTTTCACCTTTTAGTATATGCTAAAAAAAAAACTGTTTATTTATTCATTTATTTATTTATTTATTTATTTATTTATTTATTTATTTATTTATTTATTTATTTAAAGGAATAGAAATGAAGTATATAAAGTTTAAAGAAAGGTTCCACTCAATGCTGGGTAGATTACTGAGAAGAACCTGGTCCGAATGACACTACTAAAGGTGTAAATACTAGGCTTATATAAGTTATTAAATGACTTATAAGACGTCAGAGGCAGATCTGATTCATTCTTGACTACTACTGGATTGTTTATTTCGTGTTTCATGTATACACTTCATATACAGTTTAGAATGATATTAGTCAGGTACAAAAAAAAGTTTCCAGACCTGTCATAATCACAACACGTGCCAAGGATACCTTAGAACCTTAGAAAGACACGTGGATTCCGATCTTACAGTGCAAAGGACCTGGCAAGTTTCGATCACCATTTCAGGCTTTGGTATACCCACACGAAGGGTTCTTCATGGGTTCTTTAGGAGGTTTAATGGATAATGATGCGCTCTTGACTTATTGAAAAGGTTCTGCTTTGTTATAGGAAAGCACTCTGTGGTTCTTAAGCGTTCCCACAGAGGAACCGGAAGAGAGTGCGAAGTCAGGATATTTCGTCCTGGAAATGATGCTGCGTTTGACTTGGCGCTAAAGTGAGACGTCTGAACTTGGAAGTATTACTGTAAATCCAAGTAATATTATGTTTTAAGTAAAGCAGGCTGAAGGGCTATGGTCAGTGTGATAGGTTTAACTAGATTAGAGTTGAGTAGACTCGTTGCGATTTAAGCAAAGCGTCCTGGTCAGTTCTGGAAGAGAAGGAGCAGTTTATGGACAAATAAATGATTCGCGACTTCAATTATCTTCCTGCCAAGAAAGCACAGGTGTGGAAACATGATATTCGTCGTATTTATACCAGATGTACATCTAATCGTGAATATGTTGACGCTTTCTGTAAGGAGACTTTTTCCCGTGATCGTGGAAGGAGTCTCCAGTGTCAGCACTTCAGGATAGACGACATTGGGTTTTTTTTTTTCTGTAGCAAGGTTCTTGTCATATTAACTGATTTGCGATAATGTTTTGTGGGCATTCCACAACATTGAATGCAACTATAATCAAATAAAAAGTACATCCTGTCAGAAATGAAAAGTCTTCATGTTTGCAAGCTGTTGTGGTATCAGAGGAATAAAACACTTTCTTGTGTGTCATTATTGGTGAGAACAATAGCTCCGCTTTATGACATCACCTCGTTGATGATCATTTTAAATTTAACTCCTGTAATCAACGAAAATATCACCGTGTTTTTTTCCATACTTGTAGGGATTATCCATACATGTAGGGACTGTCCATACTTGTAGGGACTATCCATACTTGTAGGGACTGTCCATACTTGCAGGGACTATCCATACTTGTAGGGACTATCCATACTTGTAGGGACTGTCCATACTTGTACGGACTATCCATACTTGTAGGGACTATCCATACTTGTAGGGACTGTCCATACTTGTAGGGACTGTCCATACTTGTAGGGACTATCCATATTTGTAGGGACTATCCATATTTGTAGGGACTATCCATACTTGTAGGGACTGTCCATACTTGTAGGGACTATCCATACTTGTAGGGACTGTCCATACTTGTAGGGACAATCCATACATGTAGGGACTATCCATATTTGTAGGGACTATCCATATTTGTAGGGACTATCCATACTTGTAAGGACTGTCCATACTTGTAGGGACTATCCATACATGTAGGGACTATCCATACTTGTACGGACTATCCATACTTGTAGGGACTATCCATACATGTAGGGACTATCCATACTTGTAGGGACTATACATACATGTAGGGACTATCCATACATGTAGGGACTATCCATACTTGTAGGGACTATCCATACATGTAGGAACTATCCATACATGTAGGGACTATCCATACTTGTAGGGACTATCCATACTTGTAGGGACTGTCCATACTTGTAGGGACTATCCATATTTGTAGGGACTATCCATACTTATAGGGACTATCCATACTTGTAGGGACTATCCATATTTGTAGGGACTATCCATACTTGTAGGGACTGTCCATACTTGTAGGGACTATCCATACTTGTAGGGACTATCCATATTTGTAGGGACTATCCATACTTGTAGGGACTATCCATACTTGTAGGGACTATCCATATTTGTAGGGACTATCCATATTTGTAGGGACTATCCATACTTATAGGGACTGTCCATACTTGTAGGGACTATCCATATTTGTAGGGACTATCCATACTTGTAGGGACTGTCCATACTTGTAGGGACTATCAATACTTGTAGGGACTATCCATACATGTAGGGACTATCCATACTTGTACGGACTATCCATACTTGTAGGGACTATCCATACATGTAGGGACTATCCATACTTGTAGGGACTATCCATACTTGTAGGGACTATCCATACATGTAGGAACTATCCATACTTGTAGGGAATATCCATACTTGTAGGGACTGTCCATACTTGTACGGACTATCCATACTTGTAGGGACTATCCATACTTGTAGGGACTGTCCATACTTGTAGGGACTATCCATATTTGTAGGGACTATCCATACTTATAGGGACTGTCCATACTTGTAGGGACTATCCATACTTGTAGGGACTATCCATACTTGTAGGGACTATCCATACATGTAGGGACTATCCATACTTGTAGGGACTATCCATACTTATAGGGACTGTCCATACTTGTAGGGACTATCCATACTTGTAGGGACTATCCATATTTGTAGGGACTATCCATACTTGTAGGGACTGTCCATACTTGTAGGGACTATCCATACATGTAGGGACTATCCATACTTGTACGGACTATCCATACTTGTAGGGACTATCCATACTTGTAGGGACTATCCATACTTGTAGGGACTATACATACATGTAGGGACTATCCATACATGTAGGGACTATCCATACTTGTAGGGACTATCCATACATGTAGGGACTATCCATACTTGTAGGGACTATCCATACATTTAGGGACTATCCATACTTGTACGGACTATCCATACTTGTAGGGACTGTCCATACTTGTAGGGACTATCCATATTTGTAGGGACTATCCATACTTATAGGGACTGTCCATACTTGTAGGGATTATCCATACTTGTAGGGACTATCCGTATTTGTAGGGACTATCCATACTTATAGGGACTGTCCATACTTGTAGGGACTATCCATACTTGTAGGGACTATCCATACTTGTAGGGACTATCCATATTTGTAGGGACTATCCATACTTGTAGGGACTGTCCATACTTGTAGGGACTATCCATACATGTAGGGACTATCCATACTTGTACGGACTATCCATACATGTAGGGACTATCCATACATGTAGGGACTATCCATACTTGTAGGGACTATCCATACATGTAGGGACTATCCATACATGTAGGGACTATCCATACTTGTACGGACTATCCATACTTATAGGGACTGTCCATACTTGTAGGGACTATCCATACTTGTAGGGACTATCCGTATTTGTAGGGACTATCCATACTTGTAGGGACTGTCCATACTTGTAGGGACTATCCATACTTGTAGGGACTATCCATACATGTAGGGACTATACATACTTGTACGGACTATCCATACTTGTAGGGACTATCCATACTTGTAGGGACTATCCATATTTGTAGGGACTATCCATACTTATAGGGACTGTCCATACTTGTAGGGACTATCCATACTTGTAGGGACTATCCATATTTGTAGGGACTATCCATACTTGTAGGGACTGTCCATACTTGTAGGGACTATCCATACATGTAGGGACTATCCATACTTGTACGGACTATCCATACTTGTAGGGACTATCCATACATGTAGGGACTATCCATACTTGTAGGGACTATACATACATGTAGGGACTATCCATACATGTAGGGACTATCCATACTTGTAGGGACTATCCATACATGTAGGGACTATCCATACTTGTAGGGACTATCCATACATGTAGGGACTATCCATACTTTTAGGGACTATACATACATGTAGGGACTATCCATACTTTTAGGGACTATCCATACTTGTAGGGACTATCCATACTTGTAGGGACTATCCATGCTATACAACATAGAAGATTTTGCAGTTTGACATATATATGTGTGTGTGTGTGTGTGTGTTGACTTTTGTGTGGACTCGATGGGAAGAGCAAGCGAACGTTGCAGATATTTGATCTTAGCTGTGGATCAGTTTCCTGGATTAAACCCCGTCTTTGCTTTCTGAGGACAGAGTGCTCTCTCTTTCATCACTGCACATTTAAACATTTCATCGAGGGTTGATATGAATATGAAAATCAATATTTGATGTGCTTTTCCCATAAGTAAGTGATTACTTTGTGTGCAAAAAAAATGGTTCATTTTTGGTGTTGTAGAACACGTAATGTGACGTACAAAGCTCTGTCAGCGTGATATATTTTTGATTCACATCCCAGAGCGTGAGCGCTGCTATGACGCTCGTCTAAAAGCCACCAATAGGAAGATGGCATAGGATTACGCAAGACTCACGGGACAGCTACAGACACGCTAGTGTCGATCGTGAAGCGTAAAGGTAAACATGCTAATAGACATAATGTTTGCGTTTACATGAGCCCATTTTCTGCATGAGGCGACTTCTGGGTCGCGCTGATTGACGATGTAAGGAGAACGGGGGCATTTTCATTAATCACAGGTCTATCATAAGAGGATCTTCATTGTACAATTTGACACGGAGAACACACGTTGTCTTAAATAATTCAGCGAGGATTTGATCAAAGTGTCGTGCAGCGTGATCTCACAGTCACTACAGAACCGAAGCGATAATACAACTCGACCTGGTGGTGCATTTTGATTCATTCTGGAGTGGACTTTTAAAAGATGCGATTACTCTACAATTATGGGTGAATTTCAAAGTAGAACTTTCAAAGCGGTCCCAAAGTGTTTAAGACCGAGATGTAAACAAGGTCGTGGAATCAAAATCAAGGATTTTCTCCGCCTGATTATGGAAACCAAAATACCAGCCTTCCAAGCATTCGGTCCACATAGAGCGGTGTCATTCAGTAAGATAATTCAGCGCACACACACACACACACACACAAACATGTACACATGGCCGTCTGGACGGAAAAGAGACAGCGGGACGGACGTGATGAATTATTTGGGGTTGATGTAACCCAACACTATTCATAAGGAAAAGAGAAAGGAGGGAGAGAATGGAGTGCATTAATTATGAATAACGGACAAACCCACAACAGCTCTTGCTTAACATGTACCACTTTTATATTTTTATTATTATTTCTTTCCTTCTTCAGCGTATCCAAACACATTTCAGAAAGTTCCTACTCTCACAAAACCCCAAATTTGCCTTGCTTTAGTGTCAGAAAGGGAAGGGTTATATAGTTGGAAGGGTTATATAGTTAATTATACCACAACGCTATCGAATTCTCGATTCTGATTGGTCGGGAGGTGTAGATTCATTTGACATAAGCTCTGACTATAAGCTGCAAATCGCATGAATGCATCGTTAATTAAGAAAAAAAAGAGAATGAAATGAAATCAATTAAAAGTAACAATAAACGGACAAAAAGTACGAGTTTAACGTTTACACTGTGACTAATCAATAGCTCGAATCGATTGGTTTATTCCATCGAGATTTTATACATCTAATATGCTGGACGTTCATGTTTCGGCTAGTACACGTGTAACGATGCCGGACGTTTCGGCGTTATCGAACACGCCTCGCTCCTGGTGCTGATGACTCGCTCGAACATCTCCAGCGTTCTCCATCCAGGTTTTCATTTCACCCGAGCCACACCTGATTCCATTTGGTTAATCAAATGATCTTCAAACAAATATTTGGTGTGAGTCTTTGCGAGAACCCCCAGGCACACCTGAACGTTTGTGGGTCTGAAGAACATACAAAGTATACAACAGCAGCCTTTTGACATAATGAAGCAGGTCTTGACTGTCTCATAACCGTCCGGTGTTTAAACACGAGCCTCGTGGTTCTTCGTCCATTCGCTCGACCGAGCTCTGTTCAGGCTAAACCAAACTTTTCGTCAATTTTAGTATGTTTCGTTTATTTTATTTTTTTAAAAGTTCAAAACAACAGCCAATCGACCAATAAAAAATAAGCACGATTATAAAAATTACCGCCCTTCAGAAGGTACAGAAGATGTTAACATGTTTCCCAGAAGACAAAATAATAGCAATTTACACCAGTCATCCTGTTCAAAAGTTTACCCCCCCTGGCTCTTAATGCATCGTGTTGTGTTCTCGAGCATCAGTGAACGTTTACACCTTTTGTAATAATTGTGTACGAGTCCCTCAGTCGTCCTTGGTGTGAAAAGACGCATCTCGAAACCATCGTATATATCCGCTGTTGGAACCGGGTCTAATATGCAGAAGATGCTGGAAAAGCGAAGAATGTACAGGACCTGGAGGATTTTTTTTCTGCAGAACAGTGTGCAGATTAACTGACAGAAATACGCACGGCATTGGCGATACGCTTTCTGATTTGCGAATCACTCCGAGACGATCGAAATGATTTGACTTTTCATTCGTGTTATTCGCTGGCGCTGAAATACAAAAAGCCCAGCACGAAATCAAGGACAGTAGTGAGTGATGCTTGGGATTCAGTATCCTGCACTGGGATTTTGGTGCGTCACTACACGTGGTACGTTTTGCTTTGCACGAGACGCTGACCTCTATCGCGTGCGTGCGGTCGATGGATGTCTCGGTTTAGTCGGAGCTCTGTACCGAACGCGACGCAGATGACGATGCATGCAAAGACCTCGAAAAACGGATCGTGCACGGAAACGCAGAGTGACTGTCGAGAGGAAGTGCGTCCGGGTTCTGTATCGATGGCCGCCATTAGCACGCTTATTGTCTTGCGGTGAGCGCGTTGAGTGCGCTGATCTGTCTGCTGCTCGTGGCAGAAGAAAGATGGAGCCTGTCTTTTTTCATCTGTAAGCTGTCCCTGTGGACCCATTAGAGCAGTGTGTGTCCGGGCGGAGAGGAGAGCGGGGAGCGACGTCAAGTCACGGAACATAAATGTGCTACACCGATGTTTATATAATGCACTATATAGTCACATAGCAGCTATGCATGCACACATACACACACACACACATATGTATATATGTAAATATGTGTGTGTGTGTGTGTATATATATATATATATATGGTACGTGGTATGCGTACATGGTATGTATATGGTAAATACAGTCATCGCTGCTCTTATTGGTCAGCGCACACACACACACACACACACACACAGTGTGACAGTAATGGACAGATGCTCTCTCCTAGCAGACCTGCCACCGGTGCCCATGGAGCTGACGTCCACCCACTAACAGATGCATTGCCAAATGTTCAGGGCAGGCCCAAATAGCAACACACACACACACACACTGTTTGTTCAGGCAAACTTTTCGTCTGTTTTTGTTCTGTGTTGTTCTCCAGGATTCGGCTGTAGCGACATGATCCTAGAAACAAGTTAAGAAAACGCCGGGTGCCGGGTGTGTCCCGGCGTCTCGCTTTAATCAGCCTCCCGAGTGTTGTCATGCAGATCAACTTTAGCAAAACCTGACACGACAGGTAAAGGCGAGGGATTAGACGCGGCTTTCCAGAGAGGATTTGACAGGATTTGGGATCATCTCAGGAGTCCATGCATGCGCGAGATCGATCTTCGCTGGAAAGCTTCACACCTGCTTCTCGAAATAGAGCTGTTTGTATGCGTGACGGTTCGTGCTGCTACACGATGGAGGGAAGCGAGTGATTGACAGCCTGCCAGCGGCGCGTGGAACGAGCTGGAGTACAGCGTCTTGAGAGAGAGAGAGAGGGAGAGCGGAGAGGTCGTTTAAGCACAGGAAAGGAGCAGGAGATATAAAGTATCATATAGGAGGACAGGAATGGAGAGATCAGCAGGGTCAGAGTCAGTGCAGGCAGCTGGAGGGGTGGGGGAGGGAGAGAATGGACAGATAGAGGAGAGAAGGATAGAATAAGGTTAAGCCATGGATGGAGGAGAAAGGAAAATCTGTCTCTTTCTGTCTCTGGATCATTTTGTTTGTTTTTGTCACTCCTCTCTCTCTCTCTCTCTCTCTCTCTCTCTATATATCTGTCTATCTATCTATCTATCTATCTATCTATCTATCTATCTATCTGTCTGTCTCTTTCTCCGTCTCTCTTTTTCGGTCTGTCTCTCTATCTATCTATCTATCTATCTATCTATCTATCTATCTATCTATCTATCTGTCTGTCTGTCTGTCTGTCTGTCTGTCTGTCTGTCTGTCTATCTATCTATCATTTCTGTCTGTCTGTCTGTCTGTCTATTTCTGTATAACCCACCTCTCTGTCTCTCTCTCTGTCTCTCTGTCTCTCTCTCTCTCTCTCTCTCTCTCTCTCTCTCTCTGTGTATCTCTGTCCCCCGCTGGGATTTTTACAGTAAGAGAAATGAGAGGAGTACAGGTTAGAAGACGGGAGGAGCAGCAGGTGTTTGATCTGATTGTGGAATCTCTCCGTCTCTTCACCATCTGTGGTGATCTGAGCTAAAAATAGCCGCTGTCAGTGTTTCCAAGTGTGTGTGTGTGTGTGTGTGTGTGTGTCTCAGTTAGATTGCCTCGGGAACGCCAGGAGGCTTCTCTGGAGCTGCTCCCAATCAGCACAGGACTTATTAACCAACCTACTCCTCGCCCAAACCCCTCCCACCCTTCCTCACCGTCACGATTCTCTCTCTCTCTCTCTCTCTCTCTCTCTCAGCTTTATTCTCCATTCTTCTCTCCTCTCTCACCGAGCACCCCGCTGCTCTCCACATCGTTCATCTGCAGAAGGATGATCACACACAATACCGCCGATGAGGGGAGGTGCGACGATTGGATCGCAGCCCGTCTCCCTGCGTGTGCGTGCTGCACGTGTGTGGACCGTTCACAGCGCGTGACTGTGATTATCTCAAGCCTGATGGCAATATTTCAATTTTAATCCAGATTTAGTCCCCACTTTGCTGTCACGATAACTGAACTGGGCGGGGCTATTCTATGGTAAGGCATGTATGAGCTTTGCCTTTACTAATCGCAATACGCATGTCAGCCATTTGAAATAACACGACGTTTAAATAAGAATAACATCGCCATCACTGAACTTTCCGCTTTAGAGCTTTTTTGACAGCTCTAACGTTCACCGCGGTCCGTCCCACTTCACAGCAGCGTTTAAACCACCGATTTAGTTGTTTGAAAGTCTCTCTTCAGAACATTAGGCCACGCCCACACATTGCTAGCGCACGAGCTGTGTTTTAGTCTGTTTTGATCTCGTTACCTTCGTTCGAACCACTGGTTCTTTAATATAACGCTCTGGTCATGTTCCCCGGGAACAAAGCACGCCATGTTCACAGACCAGGGATGTTTCACGCAACTTTTACCTCGTCATCATTTGTGAATTTACGGGAGGACTAGCCCAGGTTCTAATCAAAGCTGTGCTCATGTGCTCATTTACACAATGGAATTTTATTTACATTCCGTTGCCGTTTGATAACCGAGAGAACAGCCGTGCTCTAAAGACAAGATTAAATGAATCATTTAATTCATTAATGACGTCATCGATTGATTCATTGATTTATTCGTTTAATTGATTCCTTGATTGCTTTGTTGATTCATTGGTTGGTTCCTCGGTTGATTCATTGATTCGTTGGTTGATTCATCGTTTCATTGTTTGAGTCATTGATTATTCATGAATTAATTAAAGGACGGCTTCATTAATTGCTTCACTGAGTGATTTATTCATCAATCATTGTGTCATCCATTGATTAATTGATCGAATCATTGATTCCTATATTGATTGATTCATTTACTTATTGCTTCATTGATTGATTCATTTATCCATTGGTTGATTCAGTGATTATTAATTAATTAAAGGATTCATTAATTGCTTAATTGAGTGATTGATTGATTCATTTCGGTTCGGGTTGATGCGGAGAGAAACGACGTAGCAGCATGCTATAGTTTATTTATTTATTTATTTTTTGTTAAGCAGGGACGAATGGAAAGACGTTACGACGTGTGCAGAACTGTCAAAGACTGGAAGTCGTTTTCCTCTCCCGGTCTTTTAGCCGTGGCGTGTTTACTAAGAGCGGAGTGATGGCGCACAGCTCAGCGTGTGCTTGATGGCGTTTTAATGGAACAAACGCACTCTAATCTAATGTAGAGATCTCCAGCTGTTTCTCCGCACACACACACACACACACACACACACACGCCATGCTGCTGTTACACACGCCTCATTTATTATTCAGCTTCTCCTCACATTTACTCTGTTAATGGTCCATAGATAAATCCTGGTGTACAGAGGGGAGAAAAACCCCCAACAACACGCACGGTTTTATTAGTTGTGGATGCCAATGAAAAAATACAAACGCTGATCAGATATCCCATGATCCCACATGTTTTTCCATCCTGTCACGCTTCAGTCCACGTTGTTGCTCCAATCAGTAGCGTTGATGAGGCATGGTCGCAGTTTATTCCTCTTACACGTCTTATAACAATTTGCTAATGATGATCGAAATCTACGAGCAATTTTTTATCTGTTTATAGTTACACTTAATGATGTGCAACACCCGGAAAACAAGGGTTCTTGATTCCAGCTTTCTGCTTGGAACATTTATTGAAAGACTGTACGGGACAAACTATTGAAACCTATAGGATGCTAGATGGAACCTAATTTTCCGTGGATTCTTGTAACTGGTGGATAAATTTATAGTCATAGGTTCATAACCGTGAGTGTAGCAGAACACAGGGTACTGCAAATGTCTCAATGTCTAAAGAAAGCAGTTTTTTTCTTCTTCTCTGATATCATGCGTTTATAGTAAAATATAAAAGGAATCTAAAAGCAAAGTGTAAAACTTCTGTCACGGTTTACCACACTGTATTCACCAGGCAGTTGGTTCTTACTTTGATTCATTCGTTTGTTGATTGGCTCATTAATACATTGATTGATTCATTGGTTCATTTGTTGATTCACACATTGATTCATTCATCATGTCATTGATTGTTTCATTGATTGATTTGTTTAATTGATTCGCTTATTGCTTCATTAATTGATTCATTGGTTGGTTCATTGGTTGATTCATTGATTTGTTGGTTGAGTCATTGATTATTCATGAATTAATTAAAGGATGGCTTCATTAGTTGAGTGATTGATTGATTCATTTATTCATTCATTGATTTATTAAATGATTCAATCATTGTGTCATCAATTGATTATTTGATTGAGTCATTGATCAATATATTGACTGATTCATTGATTCCGTCGTTGATTCACTGATTGATTTATTGATTCGATTGCTTCATTGTTTGAGTCATTGCTTCACTGATTCATTAATTGATTCAATCATTACATCACCGATTGATTCATTGATTACTTCATTGGTTGATTAATTGACTTGTTAATTATTCATTAATTCATTCAAGAATGGCTTCAATGATTGATTCATAGATTGATTCATCGATTCATTAACTGATTCACTGAGTTTTTCCTGACACTCGTTTCACCCTTATCTCTTTCCTTTTCCACTGTTCTACCTTGTCCTTACATCTAAGCAAAGTGTTATAAACGTCACACATTTTTTAGCACACAAGTGAGTCCATTAACGCTGGCTGAGAGTAGAAGAATAACACGTTACATCTGCATATTTGTTTAAAAAAACAAACAAAAGGGAGATACGCGAGATAATGAACAGGGCCTCGACCTAATTTGCATATTCACACCATGTAGACGTTTATTGTCTTTTCGGGGAAAAAAAGAGCTTTTGAGTTTGCAGATATTTATATCTTCCACACGTCATTATATAATGTTCTCTCTCTCTCTCTCTCTCTCTCTCTCTCTCTCTTTCTTTCGCTCCCTCACTACGGAAATAGTTATGCAAATTATTTTCCCTTGCCAAGTCAGTTTATATGATCTTCCCCCAAACCTCTCGCCATCGCCATCAGTTCCCCCGTCGCCCCTTTTTTTTATCCACACGTCCACTCTCTCTCTCTCTCTTTTTCCTCTCTTTCACTCGCTCTCCCTTACACCTTTTTATTGTCTGCGCTCTCTAGATATACTGTAATCCTGGCAGAGATTTTTTTTTGTTATACCGTGCGTAAACCAAATATTTTATTATTTCCATTTGAGTCCAGACGCTATTTTCGTCGTGAAAAATGACTCAGCTGGAGGATGGAGTGTCGCAACAAGGCAGTGATGCTGACGCTGGATTCGGAAAGTTCTATCCAGAATTGCTGTTGCGTTGCTGCCTACTGAGATCTTAACATAGATTTCGAGGCCACAGAGGTGTTCATTCCTGACGTCCTGATTAGGCTTAATATTTCAGTTCCATTTCGTACAAACTGGGTCGGAACTGGTTTGGATCTAACGAAAGGCATCTCTGCATAAACGTCATGTTATTTACGAAATTAATGAAATGTCTAAGACCGCTTTCACACCTAGGAGTTCGTTTGCAGAATGAAATCGGATTTGTTTCTGATTAAACCTTATGTACGCGTTTGCATTTCGATCACCATTACACGGATATTATTATCAATTCATCTCTAAGTTTCTCACGTTTGGTTTCTATTTCCATTCACTTCACTCCACTCTGCATTTTCCACCATTTCCATTTCTCTCTCTCTCTCTCTCTCTCTCTCTCTCTCTCTCTCTCTCTCCTGTTCTCTTTATCCATCATCCTCTGTAGTTTTCTCTCTCTCCCTCGTTCTTTCCCGCATAGTTTTGACATTGACTGAGCTCATTACCCGTATAATTAGAATGTAATGTATTCCTAGTCATAGATGTTTGAATATTTATTTCAATCCTCTGTCTTTATCACACCCTCTCTCGCTTTCTATTTATAACACCCCCCCCCCACCCCCCGACGGAGCCGTCACACTCCTTTCCCTTCACTTCTCCGTTCCCTTCCCTCGCTCCTGTTTTCTCCTCCACCGAGCCCTCCTCGAAGACAAACGCAGAGTCTGGGCTTCGTCTCTCTTTCATCTCGCGCCTCGCTTAGACGGCGGTGTCTCTGCCTCGTCGCTCCGTCCCAGGGGTCTCCGAAGACTTCGGATTCTCTTTAATCACTGAGCGGCGGAGAATGAAATCACGCGTGTGTAGGCGCGCGTCTTTGATCCGATCGGACCGTTCCGCGGGTCTTACAGCTCAGCCCGACTCATTCAGGTCAACAGGAAGGACATTGCGGGATTAAAGCCTCGCATGCGAACTTTGATTAAAGTTTAATAGATACATCTTCCTCTTGCGAAGCAATCAGAGTTCTCTAGTGACTGCATTTTTAAACTTCCAGTTTCTACCTTAGCAACTTTAGCAATTTTATCAGTAAATGGAATACTTTATACAAATTTCTATTACGGAACCAGGCCCGGTGTCAGTTCCGGCTTTAGAAACTAGCGCAATGATATAAACGAAGTGAATTACCTTGTAGGCGGAGCTACTGTCAGAGCAGACCAATCAGAATCGAGGATACGACAGTGATGTGGTATAAACACATTCAAAGGAACGTTATCTCCATTTTTATTGGCAAGACTTGCTCTAGAATGGACAGTTTGCGTGGAACACAATGATTTTATTGTCCAAAAAAACCCAAAACATTATTAGAAAACATTTATAGGTTCTTGAAAGCTTCTATGTAGAACCGTACAATTTCTTAGAACTTTTGTTTGGATGGAACTTTTAATAATCCCTGTAAGAATGCACGTGTAAAATAATATCCTGTAAATAATATGTTGTACACACATTATTTGATGTTTCTGCAGTGTGGTGGAAACAGAGCCGGTTGGTGTCATTGGAAACTGGATTTCCTGTTCAGGAACGTTGAAGTTCAAGGATATCAGAAATCTTTCTATGCTTTTTTTTTTTTAAGGTCGACTGATCACTTCCTGTCATGTTAGAGATAGTTCAACCCAGAGAACTTGAGCTGACAAAACGCACACCAAATACACCAAAGTTCCAGGAATTCCAGGAATCATCAATTTCTTTCCTGGGCAGCCTGAAGTACTACTTCGTGAAAGTTCTCATCCTGTTGGGTTCGGCGTTTATTTTTCACCTTCTATCTCTCCTGCCGTTCAGGCCTGACTCTATCTGGTTAGCATTTACAGATCGGTTTGCTCCAGTCTTCCGCCCTGAGCCGAATCGATGTCTGTGTTTATCTCCACGAGGCTCCTCTCAGGCTGCCGCTGAGATCTTTTGTGCGACTTTCTTCACGCTTTTGTGCGCGCGTATAAAAAGCCTCTTTTGTCAGAGTGTTTGCTGCTCCCTCTCGTATTGATGTGTTTTATAGAGCGACTCTGAATAATTGAGAGCTCGTCTGAGAGATCTGTGAGTCGTGGCTTTGCTGAGGAGGAAGGAGGTGACAGGAGGATTCCTCCAGTAAACACTCCACAAATCAGGGTTTTTAGAGGAGCTGCCATTTTGATTGGCACTTTTAATGAGTGCCCGAAGGTTGACGCTGTCGCGCCGGAGAACAGGCTCGGGTTATCAAACGAAAATGATCATACATATCTAGATATTGGAAAAAATTCGAAGAGAATTTGGGAATATATGTCGCGACTTAACCAGAACAACCACAACCTTGAAGTTGATTTTCCAATCGCAGCATGTCCTGAAGTGTTTTACTCCTTTACACCCCAGCAAGTTACAAAGAAAACTATTTTTACTAGGAAAAATAACGACATGTTTTGCTTCCTTATCAATTTCTATGGATTTTAATGTCGTGGAAGGTCTGCAAAACAAGTCACTTCCTGTTCTCTTATGTTATAGCAGCTATAAAAAGTCAGAGTAAACCCCTCTGTCCTGCAGAAGTTGGAAAAGATACTGTAGAGACTGTTACAAAGAACTGACACTGGAGACTCCTTCCGTAACTGATAAATAAATAGATATCCCCTTAGAGAATAATTCCCAATGTCCTCAATTACATATTTGTTTTTAATCCGTTTATGTGGAGAGTTCTTTTATAGTTCTACAGTATAGTTGCTGCACTACTGTCAGAGCTGCTGTTATAGAAAATGAATCAACACCCTCTGACCAATCAGAACCCAGAATTCAGCAGCGCTGTGGTATAAGCTAGCAGATCTAAGTAAAATTCGAGAGAATTACCTTTACTGCGATGTCGAGGTATGTGTACTGTTTGTCATTTCAGTGCGTGTTGAGCTCGTCGAGCTTCTGTTCATTCGAGGATTAACTCTCGCGCTGACCCTCAGCGTAGTGCTCATTCTCCGCACAGACCTCAGTGATTCAGCACTGTGCTCACGCTCATTCTCTGACTCATTCTCTAAAGCCGCTTCCTCTTTATTCTCCTAACAAATACGCTCCCGGAGCAGTTTACACACGTTGATAGTGAAAACATGGCACCAAATGAGCCTTAAAATATACAACCGCTCTATTCACATGCAGCCTAATAATAATCTGCTAATAATAACATGAATAGCACAGTTGGAATAAACAAAAAATGGTCTTATTAATGTCTTTCTGTCTAATTGAGGTGGATAAACTATTTAATCCCTTAAACTGACTTCAGTGACTACTATGAATTATATAGTAATTACAGTAAAGTTAATAGGAAATCATTATTATGTAGTAATGAGAGGGAGGAACGTATGTCCAGAGACCAAAATGTATCTGGACAGATTACAGGGTTAATAATGAGTTAAATATAAAGGTAAATGTTATGCAAATCTGTAAACCTAGTTACTTTTACAATCTTTTTGAACACACATTTAGCACAAGATGGCGACCAACCAATGAACACGGCATTTAAACGACCAACATGGCAGCCAACTGACCAAAATGACGAACAACCGGCTAACATGGCGAACAACCGACCAGAATGGTGAACAGCTGACTAACATGGGGATGAACATGGCAACTCAATCGACCAAAATGCTGACGAATTGACTGACATGGTGAGCAACTTACCATAATGGCGGCCAGCTGACCAAGATGCTGATTGGCCAACCAAAATGGTGAACGACTGACCAACGTGGTGACCAACCGACCAAAATGATGAAAAACTGACTAACACGGTGACCAACCTGACAACCAATCGACCAAATGGCAACCAAACGACTAACATGGTGACCGACCGACCAAAATGGCGACCAACTGACAAACATGGCGAACAAATGACCAAAAAGGTGACTAACTGACCAAGATGGTGACCAATTGACCAAAACGGTGAACAATCGACTAACACAGTGACCAGCATGACAACCAATCGATCAAAATGGCGACCAACTGACAAACGTGACTAACCGACCAAAATGGTGACCATCTGACCAACATGGCAACTAACCAACATGTCAAAAATGCCACCCAACTGACGAACATGGTGACCAACTTGACAACCAATCGACCAAATGGCAACCAAACAACTAACATGGTGACCAACCCACCAAAATGGTGACCAACTGACAAACATGGCGAACAGATGAACCAAACGGTGACCATCTGACCAAAATGGCAAGCAACTTACAAACAGGGTGACCCACCAACCAAAATGGCAACTAACCAACCAACGTGGTGGCTGGATGTTTTGGAGGAATACTTGTACTGTTAATTACATTAACCTCACGTGTCCCTTTATACCTTCAAAACATTCATTTAGAATTCACAGAGCTCATGACTCAACTATGTTTTCTTTTGCTCAGCTACAAATTGAAACACGGTTCTACGCGTTTAAACCTTATTTATTCAAAACATCGAGTCATCTAATAAGCCTACTGATTTGTCTAGAAACCACATGTCTCAGTTACCTTTCATACATTAAGATTACTTTACACCACATCGCTGCATTCTCAGTTAATGCACTTGTTTCTAATGTGTTTCTACGGTAACAAATTACCCACGGACTTGCGTGGTGAATGATCCCCAAAAAACGGATTTTAAAAACATTTCCCATCTACTTATTTATCATTACCGTTCTGTAAGAAGAACAAATGAAACGTTTCTGGCGTGAATAGTGATCATTTGCACTTGCGTGTAATTTGCACGCAAACCGAGCTTGCTTCAGGCTGAGTATATAAAGGCTTCGGTGAGAAGAGTGCGATGAGAGCGAGTCAGTGGAGGATAAACACTAATCGGGAAGAAGAGCCGGTGTGGATGTCGTCTGAAAAGGGTGTTGTGTAACGTGTAATTATCACGCTGAGTGATTGTCAGTGACCTGACACATCGGATCACATCACGGGACGACGTCGGCCTCGGAGGTGCCTGCGACGACGATGGCGGTGAATTGTTTTATGCTCCGTCGCTTTCCACGATTCACACAGTTGCCAAAAATAAATAAATAAATAAATAAAACAAGAACAGTTCGTTATTTCGGACAGCTTTCTGTAGAAATCTGTATTCCTATTAGGCTTGTGCTGATACTGTCTATATTACGATTTAGAAGTCTCACTCTTCCTCTGTCTCTGTCTCTATTTCGGTCTTTTTCTCCGTCTCTGTCTTTTCTTGAACCTCTCTGTCTGTGTCTCTCTCTATCTAACTTTATTTCTGTCTCTCCCTATCTGTGTGTATGTCTTTCTCGCTCTCTCGCTCTCTCTCTCTCTCTTGCTCTGTCTCAGTCTGTCCTGCAGGAGGATGGGAAGATGGTGGACGGTGGGCTGCTGGGTGATGCTAACGGCGTGGGTTCGGGCTCTGCGAGGCAGAAGGACAGTGGGAAATGGCAGAGGCCTCGGTTCACGCGGAAGGCCCTGATGAGGTGCTGCCTGCTCCGCTGGATCATCGCCAGCACCAGCCCTAAAGAGCAGGGTGAGTATGTACTGTACACACCCACACATAGGCTTACACGCGAACAGGGAAATATGAGGAATTACTGAACAACATCAGGTGAGAGATATTATTTAACAATGTCTAGTCCACGTAAATATCAGGCCTGATCAGCCTTACTGTCATGGTTACTGGCAAATTAAAAAACCATGAGAGAATAACCAGTTAGTCAGCACACCAATTAACCAACGGTAAAGCCTAATTAAAAGTTTACATTGCAGTTCATTTCAGTGAATCGTATTGATGGTGAACCGATTCGTATCGGACCAGTAGTGAACTGAAGTGAACTCGGTCTCCCAGGATGCAATGCAGCTACATGATGCAGCTGCGTTCAGACAAAATAAAGACAGTGAAGAAATCAAATCAACTCATATCAGTGCTGAATCGAATCATATCAATCCTGAACTGAATCATATCAGTGCAGAACAAAATCGCATCAATGCTGAATCGAATCGTATCAGTGCTGAATCGAATCCTATCTGTGCTGAACAGAATCGTTTCGGATCAATAGTGACTTGAAGTGTACCAACATTTTTGTATATGCTATTTTTAACTGAATTGAATCATTTCACTGCTGAATCTAATCATATCAATCCTGAACTGAATCATATCAATTCTGAACTGAATCATGTCTATCCTCAACTGAATCATATCAGTGCTGAACTGAATCATACTGTGTAAGTTCTGAACTGAATCATATCAGTCCTGAACTGAATCATATCAATCCTCAACTGAATCATATCAATCCTCAACTGAATCATCAGTGCTAAACTAAATCATACTGTGTAAGTGCTGAACTGAATCATATCAATCCTGAACTGAATCATATCTATCCTCAACTGAATCATCAGTGCTGAACTGAATCATACTGTGTAAGTGCTGAATGAATCATATCAATCCTGAACTGAATAATATCGGTGCTGAACTGAATCATATCAGTGCTGAACTGAATCATACTGTGTTAGTGCTGAACAGAATCATATAAATCCTAACTGAATCATATCAGTGCTGAACTGAATCGTGTCAGTGCTGAACTGAATCGTGTCAGTGCTGAACTGAATTATACTGTGTAAGTGCTGAACTGAATCATATCAATCCTGAACTGAATCATATCAGTGCTGAACTGAAGCGAATTGAATCAGTAATGAACTGAATTGAAGTGTAATGAATGATTATTGGTTTAACTTGTTCGATTTTTATAGCGTATGATATAGTACTTATCAAGATGCGTATCGTATCATCTGAAAGACTCATGTACGCGACATCACTCATTTCTTTGTAAAGGCAAATCATGGATGCAGACACTTTTCTCCTGATCACACCCACAATATCTTGTGACAGTGTGTGTATGTGTGATTATAGAAAGGGAACGCTATTAGCGATAATAAGATTTGTATAGATTGGTGGACTTTTATGTCTGAAATCCATTCTTTAATTCTTGCTAAGATCAGCGTGAGCATGGTTTCAGTTTAGTCCTAAAACCGGCCGTGTAAAACAAAATGGAGGACACCAATATAGAAGGAGGCGTACAGTAAGAAACAAAGCTGATTTAATTATAGAAACTCATCAGTTCAGTCATATTTGCGTGGCAGATGTTGTGCAGTTAACGCGGTTACTAGTCGACGTCCTGGTCTTGTTTTAATTTAGCCTGATATAGCGCGAAGATAATTGAATTTTGGAGCGATCAAAGCCAATGTTTAATTTTGTGTACCGAACCCATCGAGCTCCTGTGTGAAGTTTGGCTGCTTCTCCCCCTGCGTAATGACGCCGTGCTGACTGATATTAGGACGCGCACAACAGATGGCACACGCCTGAAGCTCATAACGATCGCTGCACGCAACAAGCTCACACACACACACACACACACACACACACACACACACACACACACACACACACTGTAATGACTTTTGAATAGATTTGGATGTGACAAACATTAGAACACAAGCAATGACAGTGAAGCACAGGGACGTCTAATTTCGCACACGCTGCTCCATCTGCATCAGCTGTGTTTGTTCAGGTGCAAAGCAAAAATAATGGCGCCCCTGAAAAAAATGACCGCGTTTAACCTCGTAAATCCCATATCGGTGTCAGTACAAAATTTGAATATGAAAAGCCCTGTGAGGAGTCCCACAAATGATTAGCAACACGAGAGCAGAAATATGCCACCGATTGCAGCTTTTTATTAATAAGAATCATTTTTTTTAAAAGCACGTTGTTTTAGGATGCCTTTCAACATATGACCAGGAAGGACATGTAAAAGGACACGAAAGCTCCGCCTCCTTTCCAGCTCTGCACGGTGCGTGAGTAATAAACTAGTATATAAATAAATAAACAGGGTAGCATACGGAGAGCACGAGCCAGAACGGGAGCTTTTTATACACATGCCGGCGGGTTTTTGTGCTGCGGTATAATGACGCAGGGTGAAAATGCGCCGCAGGAGAAGTGAGCAGGTGGCTACAGGTGGAGACTCGGGCAGCGTGCTGAAATGACCCGTTTTCATTTTATTTTCGTAAAGATGGGACGATATCTAGGAACAAATCTAATGAAAACACTGCAGTGTCTTTTTTTTTACTTTGTTCTTCATGTTATTTGTACACACACACACACACACACACAGTACATCCATCCATCCATCCATCTTCAACCGCTTATTCCTGTTTCAGGGTCGCGGGGAACCTGGAGCCAGGAAGCATCGGGCACAAGGCAGGGTACACCCTGGACAGGGTGCCAGTCACACAGTACATGATGTTTAAATTTCTAATAATCGAGAAATTCAGGGGAAAATACTGAGAAACCAACGTTACTTGCAAACGTAGGACCTAGAGTGCATTCTGGAACGAGGGTTTATTTAATGAGGTGTTGATTTAGCCGGATCTCGTACCTCTGGAGTGGGTTGTTTCCAAAAAAACAACAACCCATTAAAATAAAACAAAAACCCAGATATATTTCCTTAAAAAGCTCTGATCAGTCTATGTGATGCAAAGATTCTTGCATGCAAAGATAGACATTTCAAGTAAGCCGTGCTTACTGATAAAGATACGTTTAAAAAAAAAAACTAAAGCAGCAAAAGAAATGAGGTTGACACGGCAACGGATCGTTATAATGTATACGATTATAAATTTCCCAAGTCTGTTTATTATGCGTTTAATATTTAGGCAATATTTAGCGACGGACAACGTGCATGAAAGGAATGAAACTCCCGAGTCATGCTGTTATAGGACGATCATCAACGACAGGGCGTTATACATCAACGACAGGGCGAATGGGATGAAGCTAATCTTAATCAAGTTAATGATTTCACCCAGGAGTTGATTAGTTTCCATTCCTCAGAGTGTGTCTCTTTTTAAATGAAAGCGCTGGTCTGTTAGCGCCGTGTAGTGGCTGGATGAATTCTCTCCCCTTCTCTCTTTCTCTCTCTCTCTCTGTCTCTCTGTCTCTCTCTCTCTCTGTCAGAAGCGAGCGATGGCTCCATCTAGGGTTCAGTAGACGTGCATCATTACGATCGTTCGAAAATGTTGACGCAAGACAGGAGTACATATATACAAGTGCGAAAGTTTGCACACCCTCCAACGAAATGAAGGATTTAATATATGAACAGACGCCACGTTGGCTCTACATCATGACTTTGGTCATAACCTACTGAAGTTGTTGTCAGTGATAGCAAAAAGGGTGTTGTAATAAATATAAAAAAAAAAACAAAAAACAAAACAAAAAGAACAAACAAATCATAAATACCGTCCAGGTATATTTGTGTTCCGCAAAGCACAAACAATGGAAATGTAACCTTGTTAGGAATAACAGCGCTCCTTAAAGATGCAGTTATATCAAATATATCACTATACAATATATACAAGAAATTACAGGTGCAATATTTTTATTTATTGTCCGTGTACAAATAACCTAGCGCATAATAAACCGTATTTGTTGAAGCCATGACCTCAGTGCAGGTGTTTACACGGGTCACTTTTTTCATTTGATTGACACGGCCCGACTCCGCCATTTCACCGTCAATTTGGGATCACGCGATCGAGGAAATGAGTGCAAAATCAAGCAATCGCTGCGATATTCAGCCAAATCCCGCTTCGATTCAGGAGTACAGCTAAAAGGTCTCATTGACCAACAAGCAGCACCGCGAAAGACCGCAATTGTAATTTCGCTGATCCAAGTCGATTTCCACAAAAAAATGCACGGGTTTTTTCCGAGCGTTTTTGGCCGCAACGATAAAATAAATGTAAAAAATCCGCGGACTCCTGTACAGATTGATTTCAGTCTGAAAGAATCGGCAAGAAGAATTGGCACGCGCCCAGCGCAGCCTGATAATTCTCATTTCAGGAACTTCTGTGTTTGATAGGATACAGAAGATGATTTCGGTCTAGAAGTTTCTCCTTTTCATCACCTCTGCTGAACAACTTTTGGATCCTCTCGGTTGAAAGGAGAGACCCAGAGAGCCTCTGTTTGAGATTTTTCCAAAGCCATGGTGTCAGAAAACACATCAACAATGACACTCCGAAGCACACGCTGAACTGCTAGCTGTACGTTAGCTACTTTAGCTAAAAAACTTATAAATAAATATATAAACACACTGAAGGCATCGGCACCAAACACTTCATGGCTGTTTGGTGTAAGAGGTAAACTAGTCCCTTTTATACACAGGACTTCAGACAGTCTGAAAATGGACATACAAATTTGAATAAGATTTCCGATATCAATCAGATAAGAAATGCCCTACGCCAGCAGCTGAAACTGGAGTCGTCCCCTTCCTCTCTCTCTCTCTCGCTCTCTCTATCTCTCTCCCACCACTGTCTTCTATCTACATTCGAATGTTAAGCAGCGAGAGAGACATCCGAAGTGCTACACACTGCACGGATCTCCTTCTAACCTAGTGAAAGTGATTCAATCGAGGACATTTTGCACTTTTCCGGCCCTTCGTACCCTTTGACTTTTTCGGTTCTGCTCCAGGAGGCGTCTCTGGAGCAGATCTTGCGCGTCACGTTGGCAGAGGACGCCTCTGTGATGTCCGTGACGTCTTTCTTTTGTCGGATATACCGGTGAGTTTGCCATGGATTGACCACGAGGTGAGATGTGGAGCGTGAAAGAATTCTCCTCGAGAGTGTGAAGAAGTTTGCCTTAAAAGAAGTTTTAAAGGAAGTGGGGTTCGCAGCATGGAGTTCATCATGGAGGTGTTGATGAGACTGAAAGACCAGTGTCAGAAGGAGCTGGGCAGAATCCTGCACTGTTTCTTTGGATTCATCAGCGGCACTCTCGTTCAAGGTCAGCACAGCACCGCTTGGGTTCGTCGTCATCCTTCCTCACGGTTCGGCTTATCTTCTTATCATCTTTCTGGCTTCTCCTTAAACTTTATTACCGCACCGAGTGTGGCTCCCGGCAGATTTGCGTACAGTACGTGAGAGGAACCGGTGCTGTATCGCAGAATTACCGTCCTCCGCGTTATGCGCTTAAGATGCGTTCTGTTTGTCCTTCCGTCGTGCATTGATTTCATGTAAAACTATCTTTCTGCACTACCGTCATGTGTCATCATCTACTACCGTGTGTGTCCCGCTGGACTCGTTTAAGGTCAGATCTCACTCTCTTTGCTTCTGGGAAATTTTCTTTGAAGTCAAACAATTTCGAATTTTCTTACAGCCATACATCTAGGTCTTCTTCATGTCCTTTGTTTTGGTGATGGAGTGCGTTTTTCGGAGAAAGGTTTCTTCAGAAACTTTTTTGTTTCCTCGGAAAAAGCAGGCTTGAGACGTTCACATTTTTGTCACAAAAGACACGTTCGACTTATATATACGAGTCCGAATTAGAGTGAAATTCATACTTTTGCTTCGTTTGCTAGTTGGTTTGGTTTAAATGCACGTTAAATCGGCTGTGATGGCTCAGTGGTTAAAGGTTCTGGGTGACTGAGCAGAAGATCAGGAGTAAAAGCTTCAGCACTGCCAAGCAATCAATCAGTACGTTTACATGGATAACGATTATCCGATATTAACCCGATTAATCCGATACTCTGATTAAGAAACTAGCATGTAAACAGAGATTATTGATGACCTTAATCTGACTAAAGTCATACTCGAGGTAAACACAAATGGAATTAAGACGTGTGGAGTATTCCTGTTTTAGCCGCAGACACGTACACACCTTAATCACACTATTAACGTCATGTGGGAGTTTTCACCGCATTGTGCGACAGGACACGTACACACACGGCAGCGCTCGGCCATTTGACGGCAAACAAGAGAGTACGGCTGCGTCCCAAACCTCATACTTACCTGCTATGTAGTAGGAGAAATACATGTACATCAGATACTATATAGACGGTAGGTACGCAGTTTGGGATGCATCCCACAGCTTCAAGTAGTCGTCTATTTGCACGTACAGCATGATAAATAATTAACCGCACTTAAAGCTGTCGTAAAATTTAAATAAAAACACCCAAAACTGTATACGGTAACATATCGAAGACCAACTGTATGTCAATACGTGAAATTCTGGAGGGACGGCGGACGGCGTGGCGCGGTGACGTAATGACGTGTGATGTTAATCGATCTATGTTCTAGAACATGTAAAACGGAACAGGAAAGCAACATTCTAAAAGCAACTCACGTAAACACCTTAATCAGACTATTGTCTTATTCAGAATAAGGTCAAAAATTAGATTACTGCTGTTCATGTAAAAAGAAACTCATTAAAAAATTTTATTAAATAATTTTTTTTTTTAAAAAAAAAATAAAAATTATATTTTTTCTTTTTAATTAAAAACCTTAAACAAATTATTTTTTTATTAAAAAAAAAATAAAAAAAAATTATTTTTTTTTAATTAAAAAAAATAAAAAATTATTAACCTATTTTTAATTTTTATATTTTACAGTGGTGTGAAAAGTGTTTGCCCCCTTCCTCATTTCCTGTTCCTTTGCATGTTTGTCACACTTAAGTGTTTCGAAACATCTAACCAATTTAAACAATAGTCAAGGACAACACAAGTAAACACAAAATGCAATTTGTAAATGAAGGTGTTTATTATTAAAGGTGAAAAAAAAACCAAACCATCATGACCCTGTGGAAAAAGTGATTGCCCCCCTTGTTAAAACATACTATAACTGTGGTTGTCCACACCTGAGTTCAATTTCTCTAGCCACACCCAGGCCTGATTATTGCCACACCACTTCTGTTCACAATCAACGCATCACTTAAATAGGAGCTGCTTGACACAGTAAGGTCCAAAAGAAGATCCTTAAAAGCTACACATCATGCCGAGACCCAAAGAAATTCAGGAACAATTGAGAAAGAAAGTAATTGAGATCTATCAGTCTGGAAAGGGTTATAAAGCCATTTCCAAAGCTTTGGGAATCCAGCGAACCGACAGTAGGAGCCATTATCCACAAATGGCGAAGACATGGAACGGTGGTGAACCTTCCCAGGAGTGGCCGGCCGCCCAAAATTACCCCAAGAGCGCAGCGACGACTCATCCAAGAGGTCACAAAAGACCCCACAACAACGTCCAAAGAACTGCAGGCCTCACTTACCTCAGTTAAGGTCAGCGTTCATGCCTCCACCATCAGGAAAAGACTGGGCAAAATGGCCTGCATGGCAGAGTTCCAAGGAGAAAACCACTGCTGAGCAAAAAGAACATCAAAGCTCGTCTCAATTTCTCCACAACACATCTTGATGATCCCCAAGAGTTTTGGGACAACATTCTGTGGACCGATGAGACAAAAGTGGAACTCTTTGGAAGGTGTGTGTCCAAGTATATCTGGCGTAGAAGGAACACTGCATTTACAAAGAACATTATACCAACAGTAAAATATGGTGGTGGTAGTGTGATGGTCTGGGGGGGCTGTTTTGCTGCTTCAGGACCTGGAAGACTTGCCGTGATAAAAGGAACTATGAATTCTGCTGTTTACCAAGAGATCCTGAAGGAGAATGTCCGACCATCTGTTCGTGTACTCAAGCTGATACGAACTTGGGTTCTGCAGCAGGACAATGATCCTAAACACACCAGCAAGTCCACCACCGAATGGCTGAAGAAAACCAAAATGAAGACTTTGGAGTGGCCTAGCCAAAGTCCTGACCTGAATCCTATTGAGATGTTGTGGTATGACCCTAAAAAGGCCGTTCATGCTCGAAAACCCCTTCTAATGTAACTGAATTAGGACAATTCTGCAAAGATGAGTGGGCCAAAATTCCTCCAGGACGCTGTAAAAGCCTCATTGCACGTTATCGCAAATGCTTGGTTGCAGTTGTTGCTGCAAGGGTGGCCCAACCAGTTATTAGGTTTAGGGGCAATCACTTTTTCACACAGGGCCATGATGGTTTGGATTTTTTTTCACCTTTAATAATAAACACCTTCATTGCATTTTGTGTTTACTTGTGATGTCCTTGACTATTGTTTAAATTGGTTTGATGTTCCGAAACACTTAAGTGTGACAAACATGCAAAGGAACAGGAAATGAGGAAGGGGGCAAACACTTTTTCACACCACTGTAAATGAGATAAACGGAAGTCGCTCTGGATAAGGGCGTCTGCCAAATTCCATAAATGTACATTTTTCTTTAAATGGTCAGACATAGATGGAAAAAGATAACGTGTTATATTTTCTCTTCTTGTTCATCGGTCCAAATATCCAGAACACATCTCATTTTTTCTACAGTTCTACAGCTCTGTCGTTTGGCTTAGTTTAGCGGTTCACGTCTAGAAAAAAACCCAAAAAAAAACACACGCTGCAACTCAAAACACGTGGCGTCACGTTTGAGAAAAACTTTGTGCAGCCGGGTCGATTCAGAGTCATTAAGTTATTTATGATGTAGAATTGCTAGATGGCTTCGGAATCATGTCTGCAGATGTTGTCATACAGTATCCAAACTAATTCAATTAGGTACAGCAATTCGGATTAATTAGTCAAATATTTCTCCAACAAGATTGAGTGATGAAAAAAACAACATTTTGTTGCCTGAAAGCAGTAGAAAGAAAGCTGGGGTTTCCCCTCCCTCCCTCCCTCCACTCTCCGTCCCACACGCACAAATTGCTGGAAGATTGTTTTCCAAGCCCCGAAAGCACGACATCATCATCATCATCATCATCATACTTCATTCAGCTGTCAAGAAACGAACAGATAGTCTCTAATAAGACGACGAGAAATAAAACCCCCGGAGCTTTCATTTCACACTCGGATCAGAGCGGTGAAGTCAGGGTCAGCGGGGAGCGAAATGATCCCAAATTTCTCTGAAATGAAGGCCGAATCCCTGCAGTGAAAAATCACCGAGCGGATGGGATCAGCCGCTCACGACACTGTTATCAGCACGGTATGTGTGTGTGTGTGATGATGATGACGACGACGATGATGAAAGTGCCTGAAGAGAAAGAAACCAGTGCAGGGTTTTAAACGGATTCAGAAGTTCATAATGAAGACTTTAAATAGGAACACTCAGGCTTCAGGACTGCTGTGTAAAAGTCCTGCAAACACAGGAAGACTCCGTCCTGAAGGACATTAACCGTATACTATAACGGCTTAGCACGTTCGCCTCACATCTCCAGGGTTGGGGGTTCGATTCCCGCCTCCGCCCTGTGTGTGCGGAGTTTGCATGTTCTCCTCGTGCTGCAGGGTTTCCTCCTGGTACTCCGGTTTCCTCTAGCGGTCCTCTTAGCATGTCTAAAGTGTCTGTAGTGTATGAAGGGTTGTTTGAGTGTGTATGTGATTGTGCCCTGCGATGGATTGGCACCCTGTCCAGGGTGTACCCTGCCTTGTACCCGATGCGCCCTAGGATAGGTTCCCCTGTAGGATAAGCGGTATAGAAGATGGATGGGTTGATAGACATTAGCAATATTGCTTATAGCACTGGGAAGGAACAACAAATGGTCCAATTTGATGCTGATCCTTTTCTGGTTTAATCACAATAATGGCGGTAATAACTTGGTTTGAAGGAAAAGCTGACCAAGTACTCATGTGCTGTGCTTACTTGAATCAGCTCTCTTGAATGATTCAATGATGAAGCATTTTATTCAGAGGTCCTTGAGATACGCATTGCCTCAATAGCAATAATAAGATGTCCTCTGTAGATTATAAAAGGATGATACAATTAACTAATAATTAATATATAGTGCCGTATTTATTGGCTGGAGACAGTGGCGATCAATTTATGAATCTTCCTCTGATTTAAAAAAAAAAAAAAAAACTCTTCTTCTTTTCTGTCTTTTTCTGTTCTGTTATTTCGCCAACATCTCTGGCTTGAGACAAAATCAACCACTACAGATGTGATCCCAGTGTCCCCTGCAGCGGTCACTCTTCTGTCAGGTCAGTCAGGTCTCGAATGACGCCTCTGCGTCTCCCGGGGGACCTTGTATTTTCCCCCCGGCGCCGAGCTGTTCTTTAAATGAAGAGAAGAATATATATATATATATGTATATATAAACACACACACACACACACACACACACACACACACACACAGAAGAATGCTGGTCACATCAAGAACAATTCTGAGAAACCTCAGAGGTGTAAAATTAGGATTCGTAGCTCTACTCACAAACATGGCTTACACTCAGACTTATAGATTTACAAATCTGATCATTTTTGATCATTACATATAATTAACGATTGCTTTTAATAGGAAATGACTTCATACATTCATAAAGGGCGTACTTTTATTGCATAGTATAAGTGTCTGCATTACAGTAACTAAAATAAGATTTAAAGGCGGTCTGATTTAGTTGTATGTAATACCTGCATGGTCACATGGCATGGCAACGTTTCTCTTTATTTTCATTTTCTTTCAAGTGGCTACTTCAAACAGAAAGGCCTGGGAAGAGGAAGAGGGGTGTGTGTGTGTGTGTTCTGTTTTAAGCTAAAGGTCACGACTGGACGGGTCTTTTGATGTCTCTTTAACAGACTGGTGGACACAGACACACACACATCATCATCATCATTATCGACTTAGATGTCGTCACCAAACAATGTGAAGAGCCTTTTGAAGAGATCCAGACACGTGTCTCGACACGTACATGCGCACAAACACACACACACACACACACACACATACACGTGAGTGTGAACGTCTTTTCCTTCTCCGTCAGTGTCTCTATAGTCGTGAGTTTGGAGCTGGCTACGTCGTAGTCGTATATATTCGTTCTGCTCAACGTGGACGCCTGAGCTGTCTCCATCAGGTGCACATGGGGAGTGTGATCGCCACGCTGTCTTTCGAGGCGCGACGCCGTTTATCTCGCCCCAGCTTCCTGTCCGAGTGTCGGCACGGTATGGCACGCTATCAGCGCTCAGGTAACACAGTGCTTGCCAACATACACGCACGCACACACACACACAAACTCATACAGCTGTGTGTGAGCGGATCAGAGTGTGAAAGTTAAACGGATCAGTGTGCGAAGGTTAAACGGACCGGAGTGCGAAATCTAAACGGATCGGAGTTAGAAAGTTAAATTGATCAGAGTTAGAAAGCTAAACAGACCAGAGTGCGAAATCTAAACGGATCAGAGTGCGAACGTTAAATGGATCAGAGTGCGAAAGTTAAATGGATCAGAGTGCGAAAGTTAAATGGATCAGAGTGCGAAATCTAAACGGATCAGAATGCGAAAGTTAAATGGATCAGAGTGCAAAAGTTAAATGGATCAGAGTGCGAAAGTTAAATGAACCAGAGTGCGAAAGTTAAATGGATCAGAGTGCGAAAGTTAAATGGACCAGAGTGCGAAAGTTAAATGGATCAGAGTGCGAAAGTTAAATAGATCAGAGTGCAAAAGTTAAATGGACCAGAGTGCGAAAGTTAAATGGACCAGAGTGCGAAAGTTAAATGAACCAGAGTGCGAAAGTTAAATGGATCAGAGTGCGAAAGTTAAATAGATCAGAGTGCAAAAGTTAAATGGACCAGAGTGCGAAAGTTAAAGGACTCAGATTGCGAAAGTTAAATAATTTGTAACAATTCTCATGGACGTACATTTACTTCTTTACTCACTGTCAATTATTTACATCTAAAAACGCTTAACATTTAGTTTAATGATTGTTAAATTCAGAAATATTATTGTGATTTGTTCTTTTTTATTAAAATGTGCACATTTTAAACTAGTTTGTTGTATGTTTATAGTTAAATATTGCAACACATCGATTTTGGACAGTCACTGTTTGCATATAGACACTAAAAATGAATCACATATATATACATGTATATGTATTCAGAATACTCAATTCTGATTGGCTAGAAGATGTGTGTTAAGACGGTATATACCAGTTCCGGTCAGTTTAATCACCGTTCTAAATGAATTCGCTTCCTATAAACAACTGTAACCATAGTAACATACAGTTAAACTCACAGCTTCATTATTAGTAAAGATGTGGCACATTAGCAGGTAATTCACACATGCTCAAACTCTCTCTCTCGCTCTCTCTCGCTCTCTCTCGCTCTCTCTCTAATAACTATTTATTATAATTCATTCAAATAAATGTCATTGTATTGCACGACTTGATCTCTGCATATGATTTAAAGCAGGCAGAATTCTTCTAGATTTCTTCTAAAATTCTTCTAGAATTCTTCCAATGACCCTTATATAAAATAACTAACGTAAATGAACCATTATTTTAATCTTTTCCGTGAAATTTTGCACTGCAAACATCAGCGACAGCTTTAACTCGTCAGTGCTAGCAAGTGACCCCCGGTATGAGCGGGATAATCCACAGCTAGGTGTGTGTTACACAATTTTAATGCACTTTCAATTTCAACACCTGGAATCAACCCTCGACCTCTTATCTCTGTTATCTGCCATGAAATAACGAGGAAACAGCTTCCACCTGGCCATGAAACTGCTTTCAGTCTGTTGTCCAATTACTTTTGAGCCTATGAAAATGGAGGGACTCTGTAAGTAAATGTAAACAGTTAATGCAATATTTTTGTTAAACCCCTTGAATTAAAGCTGAAGGTCTACACTTAAATCACATCACTGCTTCATTTCAAATCCACTGCGGTGGTGTACAGCGGCGAAATCACAAAAACTGTGTCACTGTCCAAATACTTACGGACCTGGCTGGTTTTTTTGGGGTTCGGACTGCATACATTCAAATTAAATATATGTTTATAATATGTTATATAAAATTTATCTTTCGATACAAGAAAATAAAAAATTGATGGTCTTCAAAGCAAGGCTCGGGACGAATTCTCTGAAATTCTTAAATGTCCTCGTAGATGGACTCGGTCCTGCCGCATGTCCCGGCGCATGTCCCGCTGTCATCTACACATTCATAAACACTTTCGTAAATGCACGTGTTTCGATTGGTCTTCGAAACCATCAGAGTCTGATACACCGAACCAGAAAGAGTTAGACTCTCATACATCGAATCAGAATCAGTCTGTTCCTCATTACGGTCAGCCTGATAGGACAGAAGATGAATGTTAGAAGGTAAATCCGATCACGGTGTACAGTATGATTTATTGAACCTGAATTTCGCTCACATGTCCTCGGTGCGTGCTCGGCTCCTGTGGGTCTTTATTGGGAGATGATTCGTGTGCTGAAAAGCAGAGAAAATGAACTTTGTGTTGTAATTTGTGTGTTTATGTGTGTGTGTGTGTGTGTGTGTGTGTGTGTCTATACACTTACATGTCACTCTATAAAAGCAGGAGTAAATAATGATAATCACGACTAGTGCTACGATCATGATGGCTCCACATGCCAGGGTGCTATAACTTATGTACAGCTTCCATCCTGGAGAAAAAAAAAACATATGATGTCAAAAGTGCTGAAAATAATATACTCTGTGAATTTAATCCTGCAAATATGTCGACCGTGGTGAAAAGTTTGTGCTTTATTTTTTTACTCAAGTATGGTCCTGTGGGATATTTTACTTCACCTCAGCAGAATTTAAAATAATAATAATAATAAAACATTAAATGTGATTAACAAACGTTGTTTTTATTCCTGAAATTTACTGTATTGGCTATATTTAAAATATCCAAAAACACCATCTGGATCTGGATTTCATTTAAAAATAACTTCATTAACACTGATTGGACACTGTTTAAATTTCACTTGAGTATCATTTTGACATTGAATTTACTTTTTAATTAAAATTAATTTCTGCACAACTTTCACATTTATTTATTTATTTCTGCACGTTTAATGCTGAATTTGGAACAATATTTATTCATATCAACAAAAAGTGGATAAATAAGTAAACATTACAAGTAGATCGACAGATAAAATAATAAATCACACAAACATTCAAAAAACTACCAAATAAGCAAAGAATCAATGGCATAAATTTCATGAAAACTACATTTGCAAACATGTAAATAAATAAACAAACAAACAAATAAATAAAATCCAGACGTTTAGTTAATGAATGTATATGTCTACATGGTCCCCCAAGCTTTTATTTGAACTATAATTGTCATGATATTTGAGTTGATAGAACTCCCTGCACAAAGTAGTGCTTTTTATTGTACGTTTATTGAAACAGTTACCAGTTGTTTATTAATTAGTTCATTTCTTGTGACACCGTTTTATTTAGCTATTAACATTATTATTAACAGTATTAACCTTGTGGAATTTAGATGTTTAGTTCTACACGTTATAAATAGCGTTGTTCCCATATTCAGGACATTGTAAGATCTCTGAATTCATTAGTTGTAACATTGTACTTTATTTACACTGTTTCTTACACTGTAGTAAGGGATAAGGCAGTGTAAAATAAAGAATTAACTTTAAAGAAAATAATAATAATAATAATAATAATAATAATAATAATAATAGGTTAATTCCATCTTAAGTTGTCCAATACACGTTGCTAGACCATTAAAAATTTTCCTAATTTCTTCCTAATAAGACACTTACTGCTTTTATCATAGCAAAAGCGACACCACAGCTCTGTTTATGACGATGTTCGTTTGTAAAACACCCAACTGAACACTGTACTTCCAGATTTGGATCAAATATATTCACGCATACCCACTGTACCAACATGATAGTTGTTTTGAAAAGTTTTGAATATAGTCAAATGTATCTAGTATTTCCTATTATAAAATGACACTAGACCACATGTAAGATTTTGAACCTATTTCTAGACTAGTAGCACTCATTTCAAGCTTGTTTTATCGGCAGATAATTTTGCTAATTTTAAGCGTTTATTTCTAAAATGAAGCAACATTTTATAAGATTTAAGTCTTGAAATGAGTAAAAAAAAAGTCTAGAAATAGGTTTAATAATGTATGGTTTATTGCAATCTTATAATAAGAAATACTAGATACATTTGGCTATGTTCTTCAAATCTGAGGGTTCTTCAGATCTGGCCCTCAAGGTTCATTGTGCTGCAGAGTTTAGCTCCAACCCTAAGCTAACCAAGGTGTTCAGGATTATTGGAATATTACAGGCAGGTGAGTTATAGGTTAAACTTTGCAGATTTGAAGAAAACTGTGATAGGTCATGCTGTTTCAAATATCACGTGTAGTAACATTTTAGACCTCATTGACAAGCATAAGCTATTGTATGTCAATCGCAGACACAATTACTGTAAAATACTGTTCAATTTTATTATCTGTTTTGCTTATATTACATCTGTTAATTTCTTGAAATGCACGAATAAAGTAGGCTTTTCTTCAGATTTCCATTAGCGCTGGCTCTGTAACCAGAGAAATCTCAAACTCAATTTTTTTACTGCAGAATGCTACTATAGAGAACGTATTTCTGTGAAAACTTCAGGTTCGTATCTGGCCCCACACCAGAGATATTCAACCTGAAAGTGAGGGGATTTTTTTTTAATTGCGCTTTCTAGCCCCCATAAAAAAAAAAGAAACGTCTCAAACCTGAAATGTTCTGCGTGCACACTACACTTACCTATGTACCCCCTAAAAATTAAGACTGACCCAAGACCCAACCCTTCCCATTATAAATTCACCCTAAATGTGGAACTGTGAACAATCGTGAGCAGTACATTTAGACTTAAGTTCTAAGTCTAAGGAACAAGAATGTGCAAAATGTTTATACACGCCCATGTACCTTGTAATGTGCTCTCGAGATCAGTTTTTGGTCCAAAGAGCTAGGACCATCCGGAGCCGATATATTGAACAATTGTTCTGTAAGTTTAAGGTTTAAGTAAACAGCTGTATAGCCAAAATTTGTTGCGTGCCATGACACAAAGATGGCCGTCGTAGTTAATCCGAGAAAAATACAAAAAATAAAACAAAACTGGTGGTTTTGCAATGACAATACATAGAGGTAATCACTCAAAAAAAAACAAAGATGAGGAAAATGAAAAACAGTCAAGCAACCAACTTTACAATTATTAGACCACTTGAGATGGACTGACCCAAAATGAATAATAATAATAATAATAATAATAATAATAATAATAATAATAATAATAATAATAATAATAATAATAATAATAATAATAAAGTAGTAATGTATAGAGTGACTTGCCTGGATAAAGCTTGGAGACTCCAGGTGTAACTTCTTCTGAAAGGCTTGAGGGACTTTGGGTGGTTGAGTATGGTGATGATGATGATGGTGATAATGTTGGTGATGGTGATGATGATAGTGATGATAATGGTAATGATGGTGATAATGTTGATAATAATGGTGATGGTGATGATGTTAGGTTGAAAGGCACAGCGTAAGAAGCGTTCTGAGGAAACACTAACGAGAGAACAAATAGAAAACCATCACAAATACAGACATAAACAGTGTATTAGAAAGAAATGTCGGCGGTCCCGATGTTCTGTAAGTGCACGAAGAATGTTGCTTTATTCATACAGGACAAAAACAACAAAAATCAACAAAATCGCACATTTCAGAGGTGAACCTTCTCAGACTGAAGCGCTGAATTATCGATTCAAATGAATCATTCGATTCTGAATAGCTTACTTACTTGTACACTGTGCGATGGTGTTCGCTGTCATTCGCTTCTATCACTGCTCTGAAACCTCAACTGTTCTTTCCTCTTCAAAAGTATTTCCACCCACAAGTGAAACTTGACTTTAGGGTCACAGTTGTCACAGTCGTGTGAGAAAAGTATCGCTGTCTCTTTCTTTCGCATTTTGTGAATTTAGCTCTGTTATTAACTGCCCAAAATAACCACACATGCACACCACAAGCAGCACAAAAAAAAAAAACCTCTGCACTGTGAACAGTTTTAGCTTTGTTTCATGTGAAGAAGATAACCTGCTTTTCACGATAAATTATTAGCTATTTAATTAGCAATAAACTATTAAGTCATAAATATTATGACCTAACGTAAAGCTTTATGTTAGCTTTAGTGTTGCTCGAGGGCAGTGTTTTATGGAGTTATTATCTCATTGTGCAGGGTGTGTGTGTGTGTGGATCTGTTGTACATCGAAGGTCTCAAAATTATTTTCGCTATACATTGAAGACATTTGTGTTTGAGATCAAAAGATGCTGCTTGCTGCTCAGGTGTGCCTTGTTAAATTGATTGTTTAAAGTAAATGAATAGCTCTGAATGTCTAAGGTCTCAGTTTGAGCCCTTGGTTTTTCCTGTGAAGAATGAATTTGTTGTTAAAATGGATAAACCAACATGAAGACCAGAGAGATGTCTATGGGAGAAAAGCAAGAAATGCGGATTCAGTGGGTGGAAAGTTCGGAAATTAAAACTAAACTAAACTAAAATAAAATATTAAAGCTCTGTGATCTATATTAGCACCTAGCTACACAAACTCCATCTTCCATTTACAGTCTGGGAGCACTAGTGAAAATGTTCATTACAAATGATATTATCAGCAATAACGTCTCGGAAATATTTAACATGCATTTCAGAATGTCTTAGAGTTTGGTCTGTTTTTGTGCACTCAAGCCAGCATGGATTTCACGAGTTTGTATAAATCCTGACGATCGTTGTCAGGTCAAACCATCCACCGTCCGCTCACCTGCTACGATGCAAGTGATAAGTCTCAAGGAAAACCTGTACTGACTATACAAATAAGTTAATATCAAAAATTTGCTTTCTAGTGACCTAGAAATAGTGCAGAATCTTGAATACAGAATCTTGAAACATTTTTCCAAACTTTCTGCTTATTTGCCGGCTTGAAATCAGATAAATTCCAGATTTTCAATTCTCAGACTTTTGGACACCACTGAATGTCCCTAGTATTTAAACTTTTATGCTGGATCAATATTAGATACACAATACTGGATTTCTAAGCTTGCGAGAGATTTGAGAAGATAAGTGGATGAATATCCACTAGAGGGCGACTTCTGAATTGTGAGGAGGATCTGGAAACATTGGAGGAGCAGGAGATAAAATAATTGTTCATCGGTGATAGTTCAGTGCTGTGCTTTTTGAATGGAGGATGTTAGGTTCAAATCCCAAAAACTGCCACTGAGTAAGAACCTCAAAGTTCAGTGGAAATGGAAATTTATGTTATTTAGACACTGGTGTCTGTTTATAAAAGTGGACAAAAGAGCGAAAACAGTCATGGGTCTGTCTTGAATTCTTCCTCAGCATAGAGTGTGGAGACACTGAACACCTGGATCACAGTCAGGTAAGAGGTGTGGCCTAAAGTTTCAAGGTGGAAAGCTTTCACCTTTGGCTTCTCTATTACAGGTGCAATAGTCCGGAAAACTTACAGACCATTTTTTTTCTTACTTAATGCAGCTTTAATATTCCAAGCAGATAATCTTTTCCTGTCTGAAATTATTATTATACAAGTCATGTACACATTATGGTGCTTGGTTGTTCCCTGTTGGTGTCCTAAATCTGGCACAGACAGTTGGACTGGCTCATTAGAAAGCCGATAGACATTAGGGAGCGTGATGGAGGAGCTGCTTTCTCATCAACTGACTCAGCAAATTCTGCAGAGTTTCCAGGCAAGAGATCAGGCCAAGGCAAGTTTCCCAAACCTTTCAGAGTCCCATAATGCATTAGACTTGTTCTGTGTGTGTGTGTGTGTGTGTGTGTGTGTGTGTGTGTTTCTGTAAATATATTTGTATATTTATATAGTACTTATATAGTGTGAAAGTGTGAGACAGACGTCCAAAAGTCTGAGATAGAAGTGCGAAAGTCTGAGACAGGAATGCAAAAGTCTGAGAAAGGAATATGAAAGTCTGAGACAGGAATACAAAAGTCTGAGACAGAAGTGCGAAAGTCTGAGAAAGAAATTCAAAAGTCTGAGATAGAAGTTGAAAAGTAAAAGTCTGCTCTAATGTCTAATGTAATCATTTTTGTCTTTTTCATTTTTGTTTTTTTTAAATCATTTCGTCTGTGTTGATGCAAACAGCAAAATTTTTTGCAAAAGGTGTGTATTTTTATTGGAGTTTTAATATTTCATAAATCTATTTAAACTAGGTACACACAATAGTTACACTCAGGACTTAAAGGATAAAAATGTCCCCATTGAAACCCATTCAATCTGCAATATTTAATCCCCGTGATGTTTAAGAATAAATTCACGCGTTCTGTGTGAAAGGACTTTTATTTTGTTGACAAGGTTTCAAAACATTGATTTTTAAAAAAAGAATTCCTGAAATGTGTAGTATTTTCTCAGGTTTAGCCTCTGAAAATACACGCTTTTCCTTTTCACTGATTGTGTATGTGTGTGTGTGTGTGTGTGTGTGTGGATATCATAGTTGCGATTTGTTTGTGTGTACTGAACATTTTATGTGTGTGTGGCCAGTTTGAAAGGAAGAAATACTCCGAGCCCATGTGTACGAGCCAAAGAAGATTCCTGAGCTTTGAAGATTTCCGTGTTATGTAGAGAAACTGGTGTTTAAAGGGTTAAAATCCTGAAAATGAATGAACATTTGGTAATTATGATCAGAACTGATGCTGGTAAATGAAAAAAAAAAATCGACGTTAGTGAAAGTGGAAAAAAATATGAATATATACGTAATATTTGTATGACAGTTTTTGGACCTGGACATTTTTGTCCTCTATGGACCTCTATGGACCAATTTTTTTTTAATTGACACAAGGGTTAAAAACAATATTCATACACTAACTCATCCCAGTAGCTCGAACCAGACTTTTCAACTTTCTACACTTTTACATTACCGTCCTCGAGTCCTATCGATTAACAGATGACCCGGGCTGCACCCGTGGAATATCTTTACAGCGCCTTCTCTGCTTATTTTGATATAATTACGAGCAGAGCTTTATGAGAGAGATGGAGATGGCGTACAGGGGATAAAGTGGTGTGTCAGCAGCCGCTTGTCTCTTTAGCCGTGTTTAAGAGCTGCTGATGGCCTAATGGTCTTACAGGAACCTGTTCCCACCACTCAGACCTACTTCCTGCTCGCTGCCAGCACTTCTGCTGAGACCGGTCAGAATTCGAAGGAACACTCCGTAACAGCAGTAGTAAGGTTGTAATTGTTAGCATTAGAGCAGCTGATGTACTGACATCATTCTGATGGTCCATCAGGGTCAGGTTTATGTAAGGGAGAGGCTTCCATTTAATGAGGGGGGACCCTGATGATGAAGCTCAATATTGAGGAAATCGATAGACTTTCTGAGAGAGAGAGAGAGAGAGAGAGAGAGAGAGAGAGATAGTGGGAGAGACAGCTTTTGATTTCACCTTCACTTAAAGCTGCCATTATGGCTGTATTGATCTTTTTATCTAACTGTACTGTTATAGCACTCAAGGACCCCCTTTTTTTTTTTTCTCTTTCTCTTCTCTCTCTCTCTCTCTCTCTCTCTGACTCTCTTGTTCATTATCTTTCGCATCATTTTCTCACTTTATCTCTTATATTTATCGTCACGCTTTTAGATGATATTTCACCAGACCTTTATGTTTGTCCCATTACACAAGATAAATCAACTGGCTTTGGTGGAATTTACCTTTCAAACGCTTCTGAGTTTGTTTACCACCTGTGACTTTGCACCATGACGTTGACAGAAGTCCAAAAGTCTGAAAGACATATATATATATATATATATATAGATAGATAAATAGATAGATAGATAAAAAGAAATGCATGTCAAAAAGAAACGAGGAGTGAAACATGAAAGTAAGGATTTTTGGTAGTGAATGCGTGGGAGCAACGGGACAAGGAAACAGCAGGGTATACATACAGAAATGAATCAAGGGATAAACACAGAACAGGTGCACACATTGGATAACAAACCAATGACAAGACAGGGGCGGAGAAAGGACTAGAACCAAAACAAAAGCTGGACAGGATTCAGTTTAATTGGGGTCCAGGGGTAATTTCCGATTTTACATGAGCTCACCTATGACTTTTTCATTACTGTCCGGATTAGCCTCGGTGGTGTTTTTCAACGTTCTCCTCTGAGAAGATATGGATTGTAGGCTGATTGGCATTTCCAAATTGCGTGTGTGATTGTGCCCTGCGATGGGTTGGCATCCCGTCCAGGTTGTGCCCCCACCTTGTGCCCCAAGTTCCCTGTGATAGGCCACAGGCTCCAAACGGTATGGAAAATGGATGGATGGATGCTCATGTCCTTGATTTTCTATGCAGTTGTTGTCTCACGTTGGAAAATAAAGATGTCTGACTGATGCTACTTGCTGTATTTAGTCTCGTAGCACGCAGATCATTGACCCTCCCCTCAGCTATTAAACATTTCCAAAAAAAAATAATAGATGCTTCTGGAGGCGAATTCTTTGTGATTATTGTTTCCTTGCATTTTCAAATTGAAGGGGGCTTGTTATCTCCTCGATTAGGATTTTTGTAGCGATCTCTTTCCTCCAGCCTGTGGTGTTCGTCAACGGTTCAGCCGAGCAGACGCAGCTGCTGTTTTTAGAGGGATTACTCACTGTCTCAGGTTTTCCCACAGAGGCCGAGTCCCGCATCGTGTTATTCGAGTCGCTATGATGAAAGACGTGAGAGGGAGAGGGGGGGGACAATGCAGACGAGTTGTATGGGTCGACCAAGATCAAGGCTGGGGGAGAACCAGAGGGAAGGGGAGGGTGTCCCTGGAACCTGATCCCCCTCACTCAGGCTCGATTTGGGAATGTGACTTTCCTCCATGTCCCCAAACAGAGTGAAAGAGAGAGATAGAAAGAGAGAGCGGGGGAGAGGTTGTGGTAAGGCCCCAAGGGTTGGACAAAAAGAGCGAGCCAGTCTGATAATGTGTTAAGAGCGGTTTGCGAGACTAAAAAAAAAAAAAGCAAGGGATGGACGGAAGAAAGGACGGAATGGGTAGACGAAAGAAAACAGAGAAAACAGAGGATGGACAGAGAGGTGAGGGAAAACAGCAACAGGACCAAGAGGTCGACACTGAAGAATTTCCAAAAGAGGCGGGGGAGAAAGAGCGTGAAGTACAGTACGGGTCGAAAGGAGAGACAGACGCTTCGTAATTGCTGACAGGGTAGAAAGAGAAGAGGAGTGCGCCTAACCTGATGGGAGAGCCCGACGGAGGAGTAGGAGGAGAAGTCAAGCTACATTCATCCCTCCATTATCTCGCCTTCATAACTCATTTGAAAGTTCAGCAGGAAGGAGGCGTTTATCAGGGTTATCCCGTGCCAGATCTTGTACAAACACCAAAGCGGAAGCAGCACTGTGGGGAGACACAATCCGGATCTTACTTCTGTGGATCTACGCCTGCACGCTGACGTCTTCACCTCAGAGAGTCTCGGCACTGATTTGAAGACCTTCTTGTTCGTCTGGAGGATGCAAGCTTCTGCGATTCTGAGATTTGTCTGAGTTCAAAAAAATAAATGGACGACTAGGCGGCTGATGAAGGACTCAATTCGTAATCCGCAGCGATTTTGCTCAAATTGATCAACAGAGCCTCTGTAGTATGGGAAGTTTGTGAATACGTGGAGTGTGATACAGGACAGAGCGCGGTGTGGTTACATGATTTATATCGGGATTAACATGCCACCAGGTGATCAACTTAACACTCCAGCAATGTTCCTCTAATTACTCATATTGCGATATTTTAAACGATGATGTTTGATAAAGATCGATATTTCGAGTCTGTCAGCTGACCAAGCTTGCTTAATCCAGGTCCTTATTTCTTTCTTCTCGCTAGCTCTTTCAACCTTCTTGTGAAAGTTCTTATCGAAAGCTACGTGTTTTTGGAGACCAGTGGCAGCGGGATCGCACATCTGTCAGCGGCACGGTTTAAAAAGACTCTCGTCTTTTGTTGACACTTGCGAATAACATCCACGGGCGCATGATGGCTTTTGCACGTCTGGACTGTGTAAAAGCGCAGCAATCCGCGCCTTTATTTATGCGCGCCTGCTCTCGGGAGGAATGACCTAACATGGAAGCGCTGACTTCTCCACTCATCACCAAAATAAATGAGGCCGGAGAGGACGTGTCTTTTTTTTTTTTTTTTTTTTTTTTTTTTCTCTCATTCTTTTCTCGTGCGCACGTCTGCTCATACGGCTGACGTTTTCTCGTAAATATCTCTCACTTCCTCTGTTTTCGTCCCGTTCGACCAAATGAAACTCTTTTTAAACTGAGGCAATCTGAGCGCTTCAGCGCCAAGTATCATGGCCCTTGCTGGCACGCACTAGCTCCATTCCTTCCTTTTCAGCCAAAGCCTTCCTCTCCCAAAGAGGGCCTGTACAATCCTCTCAGTCATGAGTATCCAGGGTATGGAACTGTTTGCCATAGCAGTGGTCATTATTCTCTTCGTGGCCGTCCTTAAGCAGTTTGGCATCCTGGAGCCCATGTCTCTGGAAGGTAAGGAGCACAGCTGGAGCCGTACATCACACTCGAAAGCAGGCGTTGACTTGATCGAGTGCCGGCGTGTGTGTTTATGACAGCGAGGCACTCGAATAATTTCACATTACACTTTGCAGGTGTGACACAGGAATTTGTAATGGCTCAGATGGCAAATAAGGGATGAAATAGAGGCTGAGGCTCGCCGTGACAAATGAGGTTGTCCTGAATGTTAATAATATGCAGAAATATTGCTCTTTCGTTGTTAATATTATCGAATATAACAGTAATAGTCTTCATTTTAATTGTTTGGACTTAATAGTTATATTTACAATTCCTCAAGGCTGATTCGAGTTGCCTTTCGGGGGATGGTCCTTTCCTCGCCATTGAGATTCAATTACGCAACCAGTCAGATTCCCATTGCGTCTCGATTTTTCGATTATGTTCTAGCATGGGTGGCTCTCGGGAACGGCAGCTGCCCCACCTTTGTACCGCCAGCGGCAACAAGATGATATCAAAATCATTCGTTATAAGGCACCACGTTTCACGTTGAATGAAGCGTATCATATCATTCATTCACTGTGCATCGAAAAGAAAAAAATGTGTTAAAAATGGTGTTGCACAATTCAGTTTTATCCCCTCAGGGGGAACCTGGAAAGCTTTACGTTCTGCGGAAGCCTGACATGGACGTTAGAAAGTTAAGAACTTTTCAGACTTTGAATCTTTGGATGGGTAATGGTTCTAGCATCGTAAAGCGTTTCGGCTCGGGAGCTTTCGTGAATGGGAAGTCCTCCATCGTAGGGTTCTACGTAGAAGATTTAAAGGTTCCTCCAAGAGATACAGAGATATACAGGTTTGTCACCTGGTCAGCAAACCTACCATGTTTTCTTCTGTAGTCTGTTGGTTGTTCAAACAATCAACAACCTGTAGTTGAGGCCACGTCTACACAAGGGTTCTTGGATATATCGGGTTTCTGCTTCGAAACCCTTTCTGATAGAGAAACACTCTGGTCTAAGGGTTTCTCCAATGGGACAACCAAAGAACCCTTAAAGCTTCTAAACGATAGGTCATTTTTAACCATCATCACACGAACAAGCTTGTAACGTCATGACTGCTCATTCTGAGATACCAAAGGAAAAACGATAATGAAGCAAATAAAGAGGAAGGTTGCGAATGGTATATATTAGAGATTGGAGTGTTGTGATGTGATATTTGCGTATAAGAGACACTTAGAAATTAGTTCAAAAGTTTACGTCCGCTAATGTTTATTTGGGGGGGGGTTAAAGCTATAAGAGAAAATGGAAATAAAAAAATAAAACAGGTCCAGGGGGTTAAAATCATACATCCTAGACAACGGCAAAAAATTTTCTATAGAATAGTAATATATTTAATAATAATAATAAGAAGAAGAATAAAGAAACGAAACAGAAGAAAGAAGTCAAAGCTGTGCCATGACGCTTGGTCTTTAGAATCGGTGTGATGCAGGCAGTGTGTGACATCTGTTAGAATAGATACAGACAGGTGACAAATTAAAGGAAAAAATTTGTTATGTCTGTTATGCTGTTAGGGTTTTTCTTCTCAGATGATTTGGCTCCCTTAGTGTGAAGTGCAAAGTACAAATGAGTTCTTCTGACTGGATCACCTTTATTCTATGATGATCAAACCTTTCTATCCCGATTGGGCGTGGTCTCCTCCAGGATGACTCCGCCCCCATCCCCAAGGGCACGAAGGCTGACTGATGAGGATGAAAATGGTGTAAATCACCATGAATAAATATACGGTCACCAGATGTGATCCGTTTCGACCTCCTCTCTCCGACACCACCATCAGAACACCAGCTGAGGCCAAATCTTTTGGGAGAACCGTGTTCATCTCTAGTACTAGTACAGTTTCAGAGACTTGTAGAATGGATGCCACGCATGCATTGAAGCTGTTCTGGTGGCTTGGGGTGGCCTGACGCCTTCCTAACACACGGTATATTGGGTTTTGTTTTAATATGCCATCTTGGGATACATAATTTGGAAAACGAGATGATAGAACATAACGTAAGGAAACCTAACACTAAACTAATTTTGCTCTAAGGGTAAGGGGTAGGGTGAGATGATTAAATAAAATATAATATCATGATTCTCGAAGGCATTTCTGAGATACATGATACGTATCATAATATATACTACAGGTTTGCTCACAAACTGACAGCAATACATTTGTGTTGCATAAAAAGGTAAAAAAAAATTTTTTTATTTTAAATAATATATTTGCTACTTCCTGTCAGGATGTAATCATTTAAAAATAATTTAAATGAATATATATATATATATATATATATATATATATATATATATATATATATATATATCTGTGATATCTTAAAAACATATTTGTCACATGATTGACTGCAGCATTGTTATCATATCGTCATATTATCCAGCCCGATCTAAGGGGTCACAAACTTTTGCACTCCCCCGTCAGGGATTTTTTATTGATTCATTTTGGACAGATTTCACACAATACACAGATCATTTAATAGGTTATGGATATACACTGTTCTGTACTCGACTGCTGCTCAGTGCTGAGTGTGTTTATACCTGACCCACGAGGAATACGAGGTGAAAGGTCAGCTGTGTTTGTTTGTCTGCGCGTCTCTAGCCTTCAGAACGCGCTGCCTTGCTAGCGCTATGCGCTATTCATAGCACTGCGGTGTAACGTGGACGTGCCGGCGTTAGAGTTATTAGGGGTTTATTATCGTACGCCTCCATATTAAATATCAGAGTGCATTTAGTCTTTATAAAGTCTCCGCGAGAGTCTCCGAGCCAAACGTTATTAGCACGCTCGAAACACCCGAGCGTCTCCACCCACCCTTCGCCTGAGTCGCTTTCCCCGTAGCGTTTCGCCTCTCCCTTTTCTCGAGCCCAAAAACAAGTCTAGCATTACTCTTCATCCATTATGCATGTAGTATTGAGTGGGCTTATTTTACTGCCTCCTAAATACGGGGTTTCAGAAGGACACTGTCCGTTCCTCAAAATACTCACACACACACACGCACGCACACACGCTCGCTCGCACACGTACACGCCGTCCCATCCTTAACCACGCCCATAAAAACATTTCACACTCCCCTAAAGCCTTTACGTTTCCGATACTCCAGTCCCTTAGTGGGTATCCACAGCCTGTAATCATCCCAAAAACTGATCGATCCATCTGCAGTGTGTTGCTCTTAGGGCTCCCACTCACTCCCTCCATAATGGTAGCACGGGTTCTCACGTTTCATACACAAGTGCTCCTGTTGGAACGCTGCTGCTGAAAGTTTGAGGGTGTGGGGGGGTGGTTTATGAACACAGCACTGAATCATCACTGAATAACAATTTGTATGGTATAACCTTTATAATAGATTTCATATCTATGGGTTAAAGTGTGTGTGTGTGTGCGTGTGTGTGTGTGTGTGTGTGTGTTAAGTAATCTGGTCACTGAGATCCCCAGACGTTTGATGGGCGGTACCTGGATTAAGAAACAAAAGGTCAAGGGTATACATCATATAACGCACTATGGGTCAAAAGCGCGTATACGTCTTGGTTTAAAATCGTCGTCGAAAAAACGCCGATACGGTTTACGTCTGCGTCCTTCGTTTTGGCAGCACCACCGCTCTGAGATTCCCGCCGTTCCTCACGCGGCCCCAACTGACCCACGCGTCTCTCCTGATTCAGACACGCCGTTACTTCCTGGTCGTAAATAAATACAAGGGTTACGAACAACATTTATATTAAGGATCATATCTAATATTTACGTTTCAAGTAAACGACTAAACAAACACGCTCCCCACCCCGCTCTTCGTTATTTTCGAGGAAAGACATTTGATGATCGACAGGCATCATTGCTTGAATATATTTGGAAGAGAAGTGACACGCCCTCCGCGATGATTCTGCGGAAACAACCGTATTTGAGAAATGGTGCGTGTTGTGTAGCTTTACTGTTAGAGTTACTCCACTTAGAGCGAATTAAAGATACGAGTGGTGCTTGAATCATTTCCAAGGCATGCTACGACGTTAGAGATACAAACAACAGGCGCAAAAGATGTCCGCTTGAAGGTACCACCAGACTGACAACTGCTGAAAGGTACAGCTTAGTACTTTTGTACATGTAAAGACAGAGACAGGAAGACAGGTTAACGCAGGTCCTGTATTGCTTTTGAAAACAAACTTGTCCTGTCATTGTAACATAATAAATCTCCCCCTGAACGATGGTACCTGTTTTAAACTTATTATTATTATTATTATTATTATTATTATTAGCGCAAGGTGTTTATTTCCGAGGCAGGGGTTTGTACGTGATGTGCTTGACACTGTAGTGTTGTCTGATTATTTCAGCGTAATTACTATGACGTCACTGTCCAGAGCATCGTCGTATTGTATCGAGCGTAGTTTCTCCACTAGAGGGAAGACACGGCTCTGGTTTCGGGATTCTCGCCGCTCGGACCGATGTCAGACCGACCCGAGAGGTGAAAAAGTCTTTCATCTTGGGGATCGGATTTAAAATGGAAGTCATTAACAGGGAAAGATAAGTGGTGATTAGAGGACATAACGAGACTAATTTACGCCATAAATGCTGTAAGGACACTTTAATATGAAATCTTGTATTTCCTGCTGTAAGATTACGTTCAAGCAAACACAGGATTATTCAAGCGAGACATTTTTTTAAAAAACTACTTTCATGCTCGAAGTTTTCTTTTTGGTTCTTAAATTTAGCCGAAACGATCTGCCGATAGAGCAAGACGTGACGTTTCAAGCTTGAAGTGTTACGTTTTTGCGGTTATATTTTCGAATCACGGCTTGTCGATTTCAGCACACAGGATCTGAACTGTGAAAATGAACGGTTTAACGATACACTTTAGATCGCTCTCCACCCTTTAATCGAGACACCTCAGTTAACTGATCGATTGCTTCTTGGCCGGTTTCAGACATCGACCCGATAACCTGCTAAAGCAAATATGGAGATTTTTTTTTGTTTTGTTACAGAGACGTTTTTTTTTTTTTTTTTTTAAGTCCGAATGTCCTTGACTGCGTTTGTATCGAAGTGGAGTGAGAGACAGTAAACGTCTTGTCTTTTTATTTGGACTTTTCCAACGCTCTTAGTCACAATCTATACCCGGAGTCAATGCACAGACGAACACGCTTAATGGAGAGAGAGATCTATATTCCTGACAGACACAACACACACACACACACACACACACACTTTCTGTTTATTTACAGTTTTATAAATAGTGTGTCGCAGACGTTACACAGCAGCGAATAAAGACAAATATTCAACAAGGTGCATCTGCAGGGTAAAGCGCTTCAGAATTATACATTTAAAAACTATTATACATTTAATAAAGATTGTATGAGAAATACAGAGAACCCGTTGACCTAAAGAACCCTTGACGAACTTGTGTGCAAGTGCCTGATTAGCTTGATCAATATATCCTCCTTCGGCAGTTTTCTTTGTCCAATATAGTCACGAACATTTCTCAGTTCACTGTTCTAAGAGTAAACTCTCAGTAAAGCGTTCTTTGGATAGTTAAGAGTTCTAATGGTGACCTTTCTGTATATATATATATATATATATATATATATATATATACACGCAGCACCCTCCACTAATATTGGCAAAATATAAGAAAATTTTACATTTCAAGGTTCATGCTGGTGGACTCTCCTCTTCAGTTCACTCCACAGGTTTTCTATGGGTTTCAGGTCAGGGAACTGTGATGGACATGGCAGGACCTTGAGGTTTGTGGTCAGTAAACCATTTTTGTGTTGATTTTGATGTATGTTTTGGATCATTGTCCTGCTGGGAGATCCAACCACGGCCCATTTGAAGCTTTCTGGCAGAGACAGTCAGGTTTTCATTTAATATCAGTTGATATTTGATGGAGTCCAGGATGCCATGTATCCTAACAAAATGTCCAGGTTCTCTTTCAGAAAAACAGCCCCAAAATATTAAAGATCCACCTCCATATTTAACCGTGGACATGAGGTACTTTTCCACACGGCTACCTCTCTGTGTGCTCCAAAACCTCCTTGGTGTTTATTACAAAAAGCTCTATTTTGGTTTGATCTGACCATAGAACCCGATCCCATGTGAAGTTCCAGTAGTTTCTGGTGAACGGAAGACGCTCGAGTTTGTTTTTGGATGAGAGTAGAGTCTTTTTTCTTGAACCCCTTCCAAACAACTTGTGGTGATGGAGGTGACTTCAGATTGTAGTTTTGGACACTTTCTGACCCCAAGACGCAAATAACTTCTGCGATTCTCCAGCTGGGATCCTTGGAGATTTTTTATCCACTCGAACCGTCCTCTTCACAGTGTGTTGAGACGATACAGACACACGTCCAGTTCCGGGTCGATTCATAACATTTCCAGTCGACTGGAACTTCTTAATTATCACCCTGGTGGTGGAAATGTGCATTTTCAATGTTTTTAATATTTTCTTATAGACACTTCCCATTTTGTGAAGCTCAACCTCAACCTTTTACGGTACGTCACAGCTATATTCCTCGGTCCTACCCGTTATTATTATGAATGACTAAGGGAATTTGTTACCTCATATTTATACCCTTTTTCCTAGTCACCCAGGTGTACTAAAAAAAATTAAATATCAATGGGAATATACTTCAAATATATTTTTCTCACATGAATTCATAGGGGTGTCAATAATTGTTGAACACCTATATTTAACAAAGATTTTTCTTTTCCGATAAACTTGTGTTGTGTTTACAATTGTTTGATATCCATGACAGCAGAGTAGTTTTGTAAATGATCAAAAGGTTAAACAATAAAGACAATAAAACATTTCTCACAGACTCCTTTGCTCATATTTACCATATAAGGGTGCCAATATTAGTGGTGGGCACTATATATATATATATATATATATATATATATATATATATATATATATATATATATATATATATGTGTGTATAATGTACTAAATATATGAACTAGAAGTTCAGTATGTATGATTTTGTGTGTAATTGGGACAGTTTGTCTCCTGGGTGTTTGTCATAAAACTGTACTTTGAGCGGCCTCTGTGGATTTCTCTGTGAAAGGTTAATTAGATCGCAGGAAGGAAAGAAGATTGAAGGAGGGAAAAGATGAGAGAGAGGGGGGGGTACCGAAGGCTCACACCTGGATCTTGAGTTGACATTACTTTGGATTACTCAGGAAAGCATGCGTGTCATTTTTAAAGTGTTTTAACTGGATTTTGTTGCGTCACGTTTTGTTTTTTTTGTGTTTTTCCCCCCTTCTCTTCAGTTAGATCTCGTTAGTCGCATCGTTTTTAAAAGGAAGAAATAGAAGAAGAAAAAAACAGCTTTTTTTTTCTGGTGTACAGGATTAATATTTTTCAAACTGAGAATGACTTGGACACTCGGTGTGTAAATGCCGTGAGAGGAAGAACCGAAATAGGCGATTTGTTGGGGTTTTTTTTGTTTTTTTGCGTTAGTTTTTTTTTTTTTGAGAGAGAGAGAGAGAGAACTGAAAGTCGAAGGTGTATAAACGGAGGATGAGTGTGAGATGGGAGACGGAGGGACTGCAGACTGTGGGTATCGTCTGCCTGGTGTTCATGTTCCTCAAACTCATGCACTTACTTGGACTTATAGACATCACCGAGACAGGTGAGAGACAGATGGACAGACAGACGGAAAGAGAGACAGATCAGTCTCGGTTTTATAATGTCCTCGCCTCGGTTTGCTGTGTATGTGTGGTTTATGCAAGAAAAAAGAAAGAAAAATGTTTGACTTGACTCTTTTTTTTTTCTTCCTTTTTCACTCTCTTCTTTTCTCTACTATCCAATCATATCCCTCTCTCCCTCATTCACTTTCTGTCGTCTGTGTGTGAAGACGGTGAGCATACGCACGGTGAAAACCGACCCAGCCGTTTCGTCTGTTCACTCTTTTCCTCCTCTGTCTTGCTGTTGTGTCGTGGACTTTGTGTGGTCTCTGTGTTTTGGTGTCTCGGTGCTTTTTTTGTTGATTTTTTTATCTTTTAAACTGTGTGATTGGTTCCTGTTTATCTGTATCCTGTGCTCTGAATATCCTTTTCTCTGCTTTTTATGAACAGCCCTATTAGGAAAAAAAACTCCACGACAACAATAGACTGCAGTTTAACAGTTGAACAGTTTTCCTGCTCCAGGTTAATGTAGTTAACGTGTAAAGAGAAGCTTCTAGGGACCGGTTTAGCATCGTGCGCACTGACGTTCTAAATCATCAAACACTCTTAGGGTTCTGTTTATTTGACATTGCTTCCATTCCCAGAGGGAGTCTACTTTTTAAAGAAGGAACCATTTTTACATTCAACCTTCAGAGGTTTCTCTAGAAGGACAAGCCAAAGAGCCCTTAAGGCTTCTAGATTAAAAAAAACAAACAAAACAAAACTTGCATATAACCATATGAATCATTTCTAATATTCAACTCTATATTCAGTCTTTAGGCCACGCCTCCCATGTCAGATGAGTCGGTTGCCAACTCGAGTTCAAGATGGCTGCCGGGACTGTTTTTATTTTCGCGACAGCGTTTTAGCAAGCGTGCACGATGCTAATCCGGACGCCGCAAGCATCCGTTCACTTTTAGCTACGCGAAAATCATCCTCCAGTGCAGAACTAGAGAAGGAGTATTTGGATCTATGTCACAACATGCTCTCCTTTCGTTATTTAACATTTTTGTTTTATTCTCATATTAGCCAATCACACAGAACAAGGCTTCTCTTTTGTCCAAATTTGTCCAAGGCTCTCTCTTTCTCTCTGTCTTTATTCTTCTCCCACTACAGTGCTAACTCTTTCTCGATCTCGCTCCCTCCTTCCCTTCCCTTGTTCCCTCCGCCCTCGCTCCCATCGCACGTTCGCTACATCCCATCCGTTTAACCTGCATCCTATTTCCTCACCCTCTCCGTCCCTCTCTGTCTCACTCTCTGCCCCTCTTCTCCTGTCTTCCGTCGCTCTTTTTCTCCCGTAGACAGCAGCGACAGCGACTTGGAGCTGGCCACCGTCAGGCACCAACCTGAGGGCCTGGAGCAGCTGCAGGCTCAGACCAAGTTCACCCGCAAGGAGCTTCAGTCGCTCTACAGGGGCTTCAAAAACGTGAGAACCTGCTGAGCACTGACTGGGATTGCTAGGCTTGCTGTTAGTTAGTAACCAGTTCATTATCATGATCTACTGTCAAAGCTTAGAGGGATAGTTCACCCAAAAATGAACATTCTGTCATTATTTACTCCCCCTCAAGTCGTTCCAAAACTGTACGACTTTCTTTCTTCTGTGGAACATAAAAGCAGATATTTTGAGAAATGTCTCAGTGGGTTTTTTTTTTTTGTAATCCATAAAATGGAAGTCAGTTGGCACCAAAACTGTTTGGTTACCGACATTCTTCAAAATATCTTCTTTTGTGTTCCGCAGAAGAAAGAAATGCATACAGGTTCGGAACGACATGAGGGTGAGTAAATGATGACAGAATTTTCATTTTTTGATCAACTATCCCTTTAATATTAGTACATGCCTTTGGAAACGAGGGCTAAGGACAACAAAGATCAAGACAAAATGGCTTCCAAAACAGGAAGTCAGAGTGACGTCGTGCCGAAGTGCTCGACTGACTTCCTCGACAGCATTTGAGATACACCCCACCCTTGGAGAATCTAAACAAATATTTAGCTATTTAGCTAGCTAGCTAAATATGAAGAGCAGCAAAGAGATGGAGAACTTTTTACTCAGTCTTACTGACGGAATGGTGTTCTCGACCATTCTACGATAACGATATAATCAAGCGGAATACTGTATTCCAGGACTGGAGAGCCCGAAACGCTTCCGCGAAGTGTCTGTGTCGTAACCTCGACCTCGTACAAACTCCGCCTTCTTCAAAACGGATAAACGCCAATCGTTTTTTTCCCTCATCCAAGCAGTTCGCAAAAGTGGGCGTAAAGATATAGAACCAAAAACACATCAACGAATCATGTTTACTTTTAACAAGCTACTACTGTAGAGCAAGCCCCACCCTTCGGGGGCGGGACATCTACGGTTCGAGAAAGGATTTTCATTAGATGACCATTGAAGATTCGCACAAATATGAATCGTTAAAACTTTACATTTGTTGTTTTCATGGAAGTGATGGGGGAGGGGCAAGGATCAGATCTAAAATCTAGGTCTAAACTTGAGGTCAAACACAAAGCTACAGACCTGAGACACAGCATTAAATCATCTGAAGCATGATGGGAGCAGAGATTTAGGACAGCGGGAAGTGTGGGTGCTGTGGGTTTAATTAGACCTTTAATGAGTCCTTCTCTTCTCTTTCCATTTCAGGAATGCCCAAGTGGCCTGGTCGATGAGGAAACTTTCAAGACCATCTACTCTCAGTTTTTTCCCCAAGGAGGTAAAAAAAAAAAAAAAAAAAAGGACCTCGTTTTTTTTCTTTTTCTTTTCTTGTCACATACATGAAAACGAACACGGTTTTTATTTCACACGCCGTACCCGCCCCGTGCTTTTACTTTCCTTCCCTAGATGCCACCACGTACGCTCACTTCCTGTTTAACGCTTTCGATCTGGACAGAAATGGCTCCATTCGCTTTGAGGTAAGCGCCACGCAAGCGAAAATATCTTCAATATGGGCAAATGTTTCTAATTATGAGATTATTCTAGATCGAATAGATTATTCAGCCTGTTAGATGGTCATTTACTCGTTTCAAGCTTTAGGTTTTCACATTCTGTTGGCAGATAATCATTTTGATTCTTTCTAGAATTAAATGCTAATCCAAGGATTATGTGATTGGTCTGATATATATATATATATATAATAGAACTGATGCGATTGTATTTATATATAATAAAACGTATGTGTATATTAAACTGTAGTATACGGATAGTATGTGACCTATAGTAAGTCTGATGTTTTATAGCTGGTCCTTGTCAGTGCAGTTTACACCTGTTGAATTCTCGATTCTGATTGGGCAGCAGCTCTGACAGTAGTTCTGGCTACAAGGCAAATCACAGGTTTATATCAGTGCGCTTGTTCTGATTATCACGTACCCGCCTCTCAGCGCATATTGCAGCTCACGGCGCATACTTCCGTATTCGTTTAGATTGCCACGTGTGTTTTTGTTTTGGTTCATGTCTCGTCTCCTCTCGTGTCTTGTCATTGGTCGTCCGCCTCGTGTGTCATGATTACTCTCACCTGTTTTCACTTTGCCCTTTGACTAGTCTGCGTATTTAAGCCCTCGTGTTTCTTTGTTCATTGCGAAGTATATATACGCTCTGTGTCTTTTGTGTCAGTCGATACCAAGCCGTTGATTATTGTTTGTCTTTCTGTTTTTTTTTATCTAGCTTCTGGTTTGCTTGTTTTGCTCTTTGCTAGTCTAGTTTGCGTTGTTTGTTTATTCTATTGTATTGTAGTATAGTATTTAATATGGTACTGTAGTACAGTATTTAGTATTGTATTGTAGTATAGATTGTAGTATTGTAGTATAGTATTTAGTATTGTTTTGAATTATAGTATGTAGTAATGTGTTGTACTACAGTATTTAGTATTGTATTGTAGTATAGATTGTAGTATTGCAGTATAGTGTGTAGTATTGTATTGTAGTGCAGTATTTAGTATTGTATTGTAGTATAGATTGTAGTATTGCAGTATAGTGTGTAGTATTGTATTGTAGTGCAGTATTTAGTATTGTATTGTAGTATAGATTGTATTGCAGTATAGTGTGTAGTATTGTATTGTAGTACAGTATTTAGTATTGTATTGTAATATAGATTGTAGTATGTAGTATTGTATTGTAGTATTGTAGCATAGTATGGAGTATTGTATTGTAGTATTGCAGTACAGTATTTAGTATTGTATTGTAGTACAGTATTTAGTATTGTATTGTAGTGCAGTATTTAGTATTGTATTGTAATATAGATTGTAGTATTGCAGTATAGTATGTAGTATTGTATTGTAGTATTGTAGCATAGAATGGAGTATTGTATTGTAGTATTGCAGTATAGTATGTACTAATGTATTGTAGTACAGTATTTAGTATTATATTGTAGCATAGTATGTAGTATCGCATTGTAGTATGTAGTATAGTATGTAGTAATGTACTGTAGTACAGTATTTAGTATTGGATTGTAGCATAGTATGTAGATTTGCAGTGTGGTATGTAGTATTGTATTGTAGTACAGTATGTAGTATTGCACTGTAGCATAGTATGTAGTATTGGATTCTAGTATAGATTGTAGTATTGCAGTATAGTGCGTAGTATTGTATTGTAGTACAGTATTTAGTATTGTATTGTAATATAGATTGTTGTATTGCAGTATAGTGTGTAGTATTGTATTGTAGTGCAGTATTTAGTATTGTATTGAAGTATCGATTGTAGTATTGTAGCATACTATGGAGTATTGTATAGTAGTATTGCAGTATAGTGTGTAGTATTGTATTGTATATTGTAGCATAGTATGGAGTATTGCATTGTAGTATTGCAGTATAGTATGTAGTAATGTACCGTAGTACAGTATTTAGTGTTGGATTGTAGCATAGTATGTAGATTTGCGGTGTAGTATGTAGTATTGCATTGTAGCATAGTATGTAGTATTGGATAGTAGTATAGTAGGTAGTATTGTAGTATAGTATTTAGTATTGTTTTGAATTATAGTATGTAGTAATGTATTGTAGTATTGCAGTATAGTGTGTAGTATTGCATTGTAATATAGATTGTAGTATGTAGTATTGTATTGTAGTACAGTATTTAGTATTGTATTGTAGTATAGATTGTAGTATTGCAGTATAGTGTGTAGTATTGTATTGTAGTACAGTATTTAGTATTGTATTGTAGTATAGATTGTAGTATTGCAGTATAGTGTGTAGTATTGTATTGTAGTGCAGTATTTAGTATTGTATTGTAGTATAGATTGTATTGCAGTATAGTGTGTAGTATTGTATTGTAGTGCAGTATTTAGTATTGTATTGTAGTATAGATTGTATTGCAGTATAGTGTGTAGTATTGTATTGTAGTACAGTATTTAGTATTGTATTGTAGTATAGATTGTATTGCAGTATAGTGTGTAGTATTGTATTGTAGTGCAGTATTTAGTATTGTATTGTAGTATAGATTGTATTGCAGTATAGTGTGTAGTATTGTATTGTAGTACAGTATTTAGTATTGTATTGTAGTATAGATTGTATTGCAGTATAGTGTGTAGTATTGTATTGTAATATAGATTGTAGTATGTAGTATTGTATTGTAGTATTGTAGCATAGTATGGAGTATTGTATTGTAGTGCAGTATTTAGTATTGTATTGTAGTATAGATTGTATTGCAGTATAGTGTGTAGTATTGTATTGTAGTACAGTATTTAGTATTGTATTGTAGTACAGTATTTAGTATTGTATTGTAGTATAGATTGTATTGCAGTATAGTGTGTAGTATTGTATTGTAGTACAGTATTTAGTATTGTATTGTAGTACAGTATTTAGTATTGCATTGTGGTATAGTATGTTGTATTGCAGTGTAGTATGTAGTATTGTATTGTAATTATCATTGATGTTATATATGCTCGTTCTAATGCATGATCGTTTCCATAGTAGCATCTCATAGACAGGGACTTGTACGGCGGACGCTCCACATAACCTAAGCCTAATAATAAAGGGGTTTAAAGATTTTTGTTAGGAGATGTTTATTTAACATTTATAGAAGAAGTCAGCACTCTCAGTTTCAGTTACGTTTATTGTGGTCTTTGGCCAGTGTGATGTCCTGTACTTTGTGTGACAATGCACCAAAAAGAATTTCTTGTACTTGGTGAATAAAAAACTGTTTCTGATTCTGATTTAGGATTTTGTGATCGGTCTGTCTGTGCTCCTGAGAGGCTCCGTCACAGAGAAACTGAACTGGGCCTTCAACCTTTACGACATCAACAAAGATGGCTACATCACCAAAGAGGTATCTTAATGTTATTAATCCTATTTACACACTATTTACACACTATTTTAACACTATTTTACCACTATTTTGACTTTGAATCCCATTCGGTAGAGAATAACTCTATTTTAGTTATTTTTCTTAATAAGGTGTGGACAGTACTTGAGTAGTTGTACTGTACTTAAGTATTAGTTTGGTGTAGTTATATTTTACTTGAGTATTATTGAACTGGAATATGTGTACTCTTACAGCGCCCTCCACTAATATTGGCACCCTTATATGGTAGATGTGAGCAAAGAAGGCTGTGAGAAATTGTCTTTATTGTTCAACCTTTTGATCTTTTGTTTAAAAAAAATCACAAAAATACTCTGTGGTCATGGATATCAAACGATTTCAAACACAACACAGCTTTATAAAAAAATATCTTTGTTAAATATAGGTGTGCAACAATTATTGGCACCCTTTTAGTCAATACTTTGTGCTAACTCCCTTTGCCAAGATAACAGCTCTGAGTCTTCTCCTATAAATGCCTGATGAGGTTAGAGAATACATGGCGAGGGATCTGAGAGCGTTCCTCCATACAGAATCTCTCCAGATCCTTCACATTTCAAGGTTCATGCTAGTGGACTCTCCTCTTCAGTTCACCCCACAGGTTTTCTATGGGGTTCAGGTCAGGGGACTGGGATGGACATGGCAGGACCTTTTTTGTGGTCCTTGGTTTCATCTGACCATAGAACCGGATCCCATTTGAAGTTCCAGTAGTGTCTGGAAAACTGAAGATGCTCAAGTTCATTTTTGGATGAGAGTAGAGTCTTTTTTCTTGAACCCCTTCCAAACAGCTTGTGGTGATGGAGGTGACTTCGGATTGTAGTTTTGGAGACTTTCTGACCCCAAGACGCAAATAACTTCTGCGATTCTCCAGCTGTGATCCTTGGAGATTTTCGGCCCCTCGAGCCGTCCTCTTCACAGTGTGTTGAGACGATACAGACACACGTCCAGTTCCAGGTCGATTCATAACATTTCCAGTTGACTGGAACTTCTTAATTATCACCCTGATGGTGGAAATGTGCATTTTCAATTCCCATTTTGTGAAGCTCAACAACCTTTTGCCACACATCACAGCTATATTCCGTGCTCTTACCCATTGTTATGAATGACTAAGGGAATATGGCCTATGTGTTTCCTCAAATTTATACACCTGTGAAACAAGAAGTCATGGTTGAACAATTTCCTGTTCCTAGTCACCCAGGTGTACTAAATTTTTTTTTTTTATATCAGTGGGAATATACTTCAAATATTTTTCTCATAAGAACTCATAGGGGTGCCAATAATTGTTGCACACCTATATTTAACAACAATAATTTTTATAAACCTGTGTTGTGTTTGCAGTTGTTTGATATCCATGACAGCAGAGTATTTCTTAGTTTTTTTATTTTAAGCAAAAGTTCAAAAGGTTAACCAATAATGACACATTTTTCACAGCATACTTCGCTCATATTTACCATATAAGGGTGCCAATATTAGTGGAGGGCGCTGTATTAAAAACTGCAAATTTGTATGTTAAGTTCAGACGTGTTAAGACTAATTAATCGTTCGTTTATTTGACAGAAAATGCACATTTTTGTAGTTTTCTCACGTTCCTCATGGCTTTAGACTCTATAGTGCGCGCTGGATAAGAGAGTTACAGCACCATCTGCTGGACAGAATATAATACAGCCGTTTGTGTGTGTGTGTATGTGTGTGCAGGAAATGCTGCTGATCATGAAGTCTATCTACGATATGATGGGCAGATACACTTACCCCAGCGTACGAGACGAAGCGCCGTCTGAACATGTGGAGAAGTTCTTTCAGGTACACACACACACACACACACATTTTTCCTCCTGGTAAAATACCACAGTGCTCCTCTGATCCGGTCACTGATTTCCACAGAAAATGGACAGAAATCAAGACGGCGTAGTGACGATTGAGGAGTTCATCGAGACGTGTCAGAAGGTATTTACTTTCATTTACACTCACCAAAAAACAAAACACACCTCAATATAATGATCAACGCACGGTAGAAGAATAACCGAGAACGGGACCGTGACGTCGGCCGAAGTGAGCAACGCAAGGCATTGTGGGATTTTAGGACACTGAAGCTTCGGTGTTTTGTTTTTAATTCAAGTTTACACCAACTGAAAATCGAAATCCCAGTAGTGCAAATATCCAAATAATTCCACAGACTCGGCTAGGGGGCGTGGCCTACAGTTTAAAGGCGGAATTGTACATTGAAAGTGATTTTCCAGGGAAACTTGTATAGTTGTATACATCATTTTTTAAATTATATGTCAGCGCTGCTTAATTCTCACATCTGATTGGTCAGAAGGTGCTGATTCATCTTCTCCGACTGCAGCTCTTACAGTAGTTGCACTCGTCCTAATGGTAAAGTCGAAAAGGTGGTTGTAGGAAATCTGTGTGTAAACGTTGATACGGTAAAGTTTTCTGTTCAGAGATTTACGGAAGGAGTCTCCAGTGTCAGCGCTTTGTTTTCATTAGTCAGAAACTAACAGCACCTTTTTATTTTTGCCTGATCTTTTCCTTTAATCTTTGTCTCGTCTGTGTTGCAGGATGAAAACATCATGAGCTCCATGCAACTCTTCGAGAATGTGATATAGAGATACAAACCAGGCACGCTCGCTACAGTTACAACAAACTCCTTGGGGGGGGGGGGACGACAAAAAAAACACTCTTCCATTATCCAAATCTCCTCACACGAAGCCGGGAGCACAGCGTCTGGCACTCCAACTTGGTAGAGACAACACACCAGGGTAAAGAGGGCCGGGGAAGGGGGAATGGAGGGGTGGGTGGCGTGGGTGGGTTTATTACTGCACAGCACAAAGTATATGAGGGAAAAAACAGAAGAGGAATGCAGAAGAATTCAGGGCGGGGGAGGCGGGAGTGAATGGATTTTCTTCCTGCTCAGGAAACGAACAGATCGCATGGACTATCCTGTAGCTTTCACCGACATCACGGTTCCTCCAGTGACCACCGGGGGCACCAAAGACTCAAAGAAGCACAAGGGTGGGAGGGAGGGATGGGTTGAGATGGGATGGGATGGATAAAATCACCAAAAATATATATATATATATATCTATATATATCGAACTTAAGCATGCTTATCCAAAAACGACGTGTGATTTTCGTGGTTTGCCTGCACTGAGAATGACAAAGTTGTACATTTCCTTCTTTTTGTTTTGTGGGCCAGTAGATTTCTCCCAGAGACGACACACACTACAGGACTCGTTTGTATAGCGTGACGTAGCGTAACTTATTAACTTATTTCTGCTCGAATCTTTATTGCACTGATCATCAACAAGGCCACGGTTTGGCTTTTTTTCTTCTGAATTTGACCTTTTTTTCTTTTTTCTTTTTCTTTTTTTTTTTTTAAGTGTGTCCTGTTGTGATATAGTGATTGATTCGGATTCAGTTCAGGGTGTGAGGGTGTGGCTGGTATCGTGAGAAGAAAGAATTGACCTTCTTCACGCAATTGAGTTCTAATTCGAATCCACACATGCAGCGATGTAAATGTGTTCATATTATTTATTCTGTTTATTTGATAACGAATATTATGATGAATAAAGAATGCACTACTCACAGCGTTACGATGATTACTGAAAAATCTGAATCTTAAAAACTTGACTATTTGCTTCAACAAAGCTTCAGCTTTATAAAAGCATGTTCCTATACATTATAGCAGGGGTGATGAATCTTTTCGGAAAAAGAGCCAATGTGGGTGCAGTGCAGCTTTTTATTCCAGTCAGACTTGGCACCACACCAGCTTTTTCCGGATACGATTGGACACCCCTGGATTATGGCGTGGCAAATAACAGCCAATCAAAGTTCAGATCTTGCTAAAATCTTTCAAATAAAAATGTCTTAAACTAGGTGGGGAAAAAAGGATTTTGAATATTTCACTGACTTGAGGTTTTTAGCTAAAAAGAATTGTTCACTGATCCATTCACTGATTCGTTTGATGATTCTTTCAGTGGCTTAAGAGGTTTGTTTACTGTTTATTTATTCATTCACTGATTTGTTTACTGATCCATCCAATGGTCCATTCATTGGTCCATGACTGATTTATTTGCTAATTCCTCCAGTAGCTAAAAAGCTTCATTTGCTGATTTGTTCACTTCAATTGAATCGTTCACTGATCCATTCACTGGTTCATTCACCGATTCATTTACTGATCCATTCATTGATTCATTCACTGAGCCATACACTTATCCATCACTCATTTCCTTGATTCCTTCAGTAGCTAAAAAAGACTTGATTCAGTTAATGATTCTTTCGCTGATTCATTCACTGATTTGTTTCCTGATTCACTCACTACTTCGTTCACTTATCCGTCACTGATTCCCTGAAGCACTTCCACTTCCCCCACTTTACTTTGTTAGCTAGAGTATTGTCAACATAGCTAACGACTGCCTCTTTCTTTGAGTCATTTTACGACATTCTTGCCTCTAGACAGAATCTTTTTGACACTCGGCAACACCGCCGCCCCTTCTGTTGTAGCCTTAACCGCTTAGGTATTAGATACAGTAGACCGTGCAGTGAGTCACAATCCCCCGTTTACAGATTGTGTTCAGTGTGTAGTGTAGAGTTGTCGTTCTGCACATACCCATTACATCACGCAGACATGACCAGCACTGCTTTTGAAGTATTATCGCGCCGCGTAATTATAAGGCTTCCGTGTTTAGGGTGTTTGAGTGCTTCACAGTTCTGCTGATGCGCCCGTGCTGTTGTGCCGAGCCCGTGTGTTTACCGTGGCCGGATCGTTTAACCCCACCTTGTTTGTCTTGTTTTCCCCCGTCTCACTCAGCACTTCTCTCATCCATCCTTCCATCCGGTCTGTCCGTCTCCACATGTCCCTCGGCTCCTCCCTGTCCTATCTTCATCCCCCTTACAGGTCCACGGACGAGACAGCTGTTCGGAGGAGACGTCACGGCTCTCGCGACTCACTGCAGGGTCCAATCAATCCTCGTGCTATGAGTGACCTCAGAACGTGTTGGGATTTGGTTCGAAATGAAAGAATAATGATCCAAAATTGTTGCAAAAAGAGGGGACGTCCCCATGGAATTGTTAGAAAATCGCCATGGTATAAGAGGAATAAAACACTTTGTGACAGGACGTAATCATCTCCTTTACTTCGTCACACTACCCAGATTATTCTCCTACGGCTTATTTACTTATTCTTCTGACTTTATACACTCAACATTCTCTCTTTTTTCATTCTTCAGCTGTAAATCAGCTCTTTTGTGCGATTGGACTAAGACTAAAGGCAGTTGTAAACTGGGATACACACGTCACTCCGTCGTTCAGAATCAGAATAATGGACTGCTATTTCCAGCTCTTGCATCATTTCCTGTGCACGTTCACTCACTGGTGCATGCCCTGAAGGCTGGGTTATTGCTTTTTATGTGATATTAATCTATCCACACACACACACATCTGGTTAAATAACAAGCTTTAATATAATATATAAAGACGTAACCTGGGATGTGCGTGTGTCCTCATTTCCGTCGTGACGTCACGTCACTGCTGCTGACATCAGAGCACAACAGAGCCAGAGGGGTTCAATTACAGTTAGTGACTCTTTCTTTAAAAGGGAATACCGTTCAGAACGGCGCATGATGTCCTGAAACACACACACACACACACACACACAAACACACACACACACACACACATACACAGAAACACAGACAGACAGAGAGAGAGAGAGAGACAGAAACACACACAGAAACACAGACACACACACACAGAAACACACAGAGAGAGACACACACAGAAACAACACACAGAGACACACACAGAAACACAGACACACACACAGAAACACAGACACACACACACACAGACACACACACACACAGAAACACAGACACACACACAAACACACAGAGAGACACACAGAAACACAGACACACACACACACACACACAGAAACACAGAGAGAGAGACACAGAAACACAGAGAGACACACAGAAACACAGACACACACACACACAGAAACACAGACACACACACACAGAAACACAGACACACACACAGAAACACAGAGAGAGAGACACACAGAAACACAGACACACACACACACACACACAGAAACACAGACACACACACACACACACAAACACAGCACACACACACACAGAAACACAGCACACACACACAGAAACACAGCACACACACACACACACACAGAAACACAGACACACACACACACACAAACACAGACACACACACACAGAAACACAGACACACACACACAGACACACAAACACAGACACACACACACACAGAAACACAGACACACACACACAAAACACAGACAACACACACACAGAAACACAGCACACACACACACACACACAAACACAGACACACACACACACAGAAACACAGACACACACACACAGAAACACAGACACACACACACACACACACACAGAAACACAGACACACACACAAACACAGACACACACACACACAGAAACACAGACACACACACACAGAAACACAGAGAGACACAGAAACACAGAGAGAGACACACAGAAACACAGACACACACACACACACAAACACAGACACACACACACAGAAACACAGACACACACACACACACACACACAAACACAGACACACACACACACAGAAACACAGACACACACACACACAGAAACACAGAGAGAGAGACACACAGAAACACAGACACACACACACACACACACACAAACACACACACACACACACAGAAACACAGACACACACACACACAGAACACACACACACACACACAGAAACACAGACACACACACACACAGAAACACAGAGAGAGACACACACAGAAACACAGACACACACACACACACACAGAAACACAGAGAGAGACACACACAGAAACACACAGAGAGACACAGACACACACACACAAAAAGACACACAGACACACACACAGAAAAAGACACACAGACACACACACAGAAAAAGACACACAGACAGACACACACAGACACACAGACAGACGTACAGACACGCACACAGAGACGACTAGATTTTGAAGTCAGGATTTGGATAAGTCACTTTCATGAGGTTTTAGTCATTATGAAGGAATAATGTGTTTTTATTCACAAGAAAGGAGCTCTAGACATTAATTTATCTCTCTACACACACACACACACACACACACACACACACACAAAACCCTGGGGTTATTACAGTTGATGAAAACTAAAAGTAAATCAGTACTAAATCAAACCCGGAACACTTTAAGCAGCACACTTTAAAAGAACAGTTATTAAATAATAACACACCGAGTGAACCTTCTGTTTATTTCTGCCCGAAGATCATCGTGTTCATGTCCTGTTTCAATTATTTATTTGAATATTATGAACATGGAGAGTTACGCAATATCCTTTCTACTTTTTTTTAAGCTATGAGAACCTATTTCTCCACGGACGTTAGACGGTGTGTGGATGCATTCAGACCAGACACCTCACCAGTACTCCAAAATATTTATTGAAAATAATGATCTTATTCTACCACAGCAACAACAACAACAGCAACAACATAAAAAAACAACCTACTTGATCCTTTTCCGTTTTATATATATAATTATTGTTATTATGCAGCAATAACAGTAATATACAATGGTTGTATAATTGTAATGTTGTTGGGGGTTTTTTGTAACATGTATCGCGATGTCATTGTTCCTATTACTCAAGTTGCATAGCAACCAAACAACTTGCGTAAAGCATTGGCATCCAATACACCGCGGGTCACGTGACTCTCGTTACATAGCCTGGACCGCATACGTAACCTTGTTCTCTTAGGTAATGACGCAGTGACGTGATGCGGACGCTAGGTGGGAGTATAGAGGTTAAAAACAAAAACGAAACGAAACAAAACATAACAAAAAATCCCGGTAATATAGATGTATGCGTATACTACAGCGCAAGACCTGACATCAGATTAAAGCCAGCTACATTAACCCGCTAGTTTCGACAGCGCACGATTTATCATTCAACGGATTAACGGATAACCAGACGACGCGACTGTCTCTTTAAGGATCCTGTCGCACGCGCTGGTATTCGGAGCAGCCTGATTGGTTAACGCTCTCCCTACGCAGGTAGAGCAGTGGGCGGGACCCAGAGCCGGAGCGTTTTATTGAGCATGCGCAGATGGTCCTCGTCAGTCGGCCTCGTCCAGGCAGCGCGCACTGAGAGCTCGCGGAGACGTTAAGAAGAAAAAGAAGAAAACGAAGTCAAAGTCAAAAGAAACCCGTGGCGTTTCTGCGGTAACGCGTGTCCCGGTGTGTGGCGTTTTGCGGTTGACTTCAGAACCCGGAAATCCTCCGCTGTGCCCGGGTTCACGTGCGTGTGTGCTGCGGTAAAGCAGTCGGCGAGGTTTGATCGAGGACCACCGCGAGAAGGAGAGAAAACTTCCGTCCTGGACAGGTGAGGCCACGTGGGACAACTTTATTAAACCTCGTCCAGGTCTTTCCTCTGAAGGTTCTGAGATCATGCAAGATCATGGTCTCTCTGCGCTGCTCATCAGGCGGTACGGCCTGTCGCTTAGAAGGCTCGTAGAAATGTAACCAACTAGCATGGCCATGAGGGTTCAGTAGGATGCTGTTGTCAAGGCGACACAATACGTCAGCTCTCAGTCGTTATCGCGATATTCCTCGCGGTTACGGTGCCAATACTGTATCACGGCCTTATCGTTATCGTGCTCCGTTTCTCATTCATTCTGGACAGGTTTGTGATCTCGGACAAGGCGGGCAGGCAGGTTCCTGTGTATCTTCTGCTCGTAGCATCTTAATATCTGGTGAGGATTTGATCTCTCTCGGGACGGTTTACGTACTTTATTCGTATCCGTATCCTAATTCGTATTTAGCCCGTATCCGTGGATTTATAAATCCTTTTATTCTAATAGTTTGAGATTCTGGGTTTTTGGTTCACGCGAGCTGTAAACCATCATCGGAATATATAAATAAAGGTTGGAATATTTCACTCGATGTGTAATGAATGTAGAAGTTTTCCTCCATGTTTAAATTTATTTATTTATTTTTTTTGAGATGCATGTGTACATTTCTTGTCCTGTCTGTTTCTTGTGTTTCCGTATTGTCTGGAAACAGCAACTCTTTCCGTTTTCAGGACGAGCGATTCCGCTGTGATTTTATCGCCTCAACGGCGCCTCCTGTATTTCGTGTGCGTTTTACGTTGACGTTTATACCAGGTTCGACCGTATCCTTTTGTAAAAACTCGCGTTCTCTTTTGAAATGGTTGACAGGGCGATTTATTATTTTTTTAATTTTTTCTCACATCCATGGCTCCACTGACCGGTCTCTATGACTCTATGACGAGTGTCATTTGAGAGCCAAATGATGTCCCGGCCCAGCCTGTCCTCACGCTACACTGGCGGTCGCTACGGTGTTAATAGGAAAATGAACGGATTCGAGAGTTTAGGTTTAGAGCTTCATTCGAAAGCGGTCCGAGATGCTTACACGAAGATGTCGGATGCAAAATAAATCAATAAAACGTGTTGTGGTTTTTTTTTTTTTTCTCCATCCAGAACCAGGATGAAGGGAGTGATTCACATTCAGTATTGACTCGATCAGAATCTAGAATTCATGCGATGTACCTCAACTCTTTTCGGCTCACACGGCGCATACGGAGAGCTCGGGTGGTCTGGGGGGGATGGCCGAGCGGTGGCGTGAAGCGCTTTTGTGACTCTGGTTTTGATGACTGGCGTGTTGAGCTCGTGATCTGAAAAGTGAGATCAGAACTGAATCCTTGCTGAATGTCATGTCGTGACAAAACAAGTGACACATCGTCAGACCGCATGTTCATGACCTGTTTTCTCAACTCTGAGGAAAGACCGTTATTATTTTGCCTGAGGGGAAATTTGAGGTGTGACCTCTAGGTTCCAGTGAAGGAAGTGTGACCTCTTTCTCTTTGTCAAAGTGAAGGAGGTGTGGCCTCTTAGTCCCCTTAGTGAAGGTGTGGCCTCTATTTCTCAATTCCCAGTGAAGGAGGTGTGGCCTCTATTTCTCTTATTCCCAGTGAAGGTGTGGCCTCTTTCCCCCTCAGTCCCAGTGAAGGAGGTGTGGCCTCTGTGTCTGTCCCAGTGAAGGAGGTGTGGCCTCTTCAGAGAACAAACGAACAAAAAAACTTTCCACTACCTAATAATTACCAAAACCACATGAGGAACAAAGACTTGAACAGGGGAACACCGTGACCACCCCACCCCCAAAACCCCCCCCCCCCTCTCTTTTTCCCCATATAAAAAAAAAAAACCCCCCATATAATTTTTTTTTTTTATAAAAAATAAAAAATATTTTTTTTTTTTTTTTTTTGTGTTTTTTTTTTTTTTTTTTTTTAGACCTCGTCAGCTGGGTTAGATCTGCAGTTGTGTCTGCAATCATTTTGACCTCCCAAGGAAACGTCCTATTCGTGTTTTTTTTTTGGTCACGCTAAGGGTTACGTCGTGTAAAAGTGAGCTACGTGTTTTATAATTCTGAGGAACTCTTTTTCTATTTCACCTCTCGCACACTTCCCTCACCTGTTCTGGGGTGATGAGGAAATGCTGGATGAAGGTGTTTTGCTTAATAGTGTTCTCCGGGTCACCGAGGGTATACAGGATTTTATATACATCCCGGCTAAATGAGATATTACACCCTGGAGCTGTACTCTCACTGTGTGTGTGTGTGTGTGTGTCCTTCATGTAGTTGCATCTCCTTGATGTTTGCCTGCATTGAAACTGTGGGGGTTTCTCCTACCCTCAATGAGCGAGACACGGTCCTGTTAGTAGCTTTAGCTGATTTAAAAACATGATCTTAATTAAGAAAATGATTCCGTTCTCGGCTGTACATGCTGTACAGTGTCAGTTTTGAATGATGTCAGACTTTGTGGTGAACTAAAGAGGAAAGCTCTTCCCGTTTTGTCACTGCACTGTTTAACGGGTCACGGAGGCGGCGTAGCTTATCGGATATTTTTAAACTTCGGGACACTGAGACTCGGGTGCTCGTCACGAGTCAGCGTATGTGCGTGATTAAGTCACTAATCAATATTCCTCGGTCTGCACCTGGCGTCCTTTGCTTGTCGATATCTATCTGCTGCACGGCTTTGCCGAGAAGATCCGATGTTGATGTCTCCAGGATTTCCTGACATATTGTTTTCGATCGTGTATGCTCGCACGTTTTAACCTGTTTTCCACAAAGCGCTGGAGCTTGAAGCGAAGCTGGAAGCTCGAGCGCTAAAACGCTAACTGGTTTTGGCGTACAAAATGACGTCATCCCTGCGCCACTCTGTGGTGACCGGCTGTACGTTTAGGAAGCGATCGATTTGATCTGCAGCGGCGTTTTCGATGAGCCGAGGACGAACTTTAGACGTCAATGTCGCAGTCGTTCGTGTAATCGTGGGCAGTTAAAATCGTAATCGCGATCGATATTCGATTATTTGTGCAGCCCTACTAATGGCTGTGTATTTGCTGCACTCGGTGAGGAAGTGCAGACGGTCCTCGACAGTCTGTCGTCTCGGTTCGGGTCTTCTCGTCCCCACCGCCAGACTGTGATCACGGAGACCGTGCTGTGTCTTTGTTGGTAGTCTGTAACGTTAATGAGGACCCTCTGGGTGTCCTGCTCTGTATGAAGGTGCGGTGGTGGTGGTATTTTTCTGTCTGACGGGTAAAACCGGAATCTTGTCGGGTTTTTTTTTTTTTTGGAATGTCTGCTAGAAGAGAACCAACTGAGCTCTGCCCTACAGCCCAGTTCTGGAACATTTTCTGAGTTCCCATGGTCCATCTGTCTCTGTCTGACTCTGTCGACACTCCTCGTTACTCATTATCTAAAATAAACTGTGCATGCACCTGCGCGTGTGTCTGTTGCGCTACGCTATTAAGGCATATAAAGACTCTGATGCTGACATGCCCACCACATATTCTTGTCTAATATTGAATCGTTCACGTTTATTGTTCCTTCGCTCACACACACACACACACACACACACACGATCTTTATTGATGAGGTTAATCCAAGAGCAGAATGAGGAGTGATTCATCTTCTAGGAATGATTGTGAGTCATTCGGTCCTTGTTTTATCCGGTCGGGTCGGATCGGGTCGACCATGTCATCAAGTTTCTCACCGTATCGATGTCACTTCTCTGAGATCTCGTGATTTTAAAAACAATGATCTTTTTCTCATTTTTCAGTCTAGATTCTTTTCTCCAACAATGCTTTTGTTTTATAAATATGTTTAAAAATCAAAGTATATTTTTCAATATTTTAGTGTTATTAACCTGCATTTCTTCTAACGCGAGTACTGTATTGTTTTCATATCGCCCAGCCTTCATCGATTTTTATTTATGTCTTAATCTTGTAATTGAATTTTCTGAGATGAGTATTTTTTTTTTAAATAATGTTTTTTTTTTTTTTTTGCTTACAAACTGATTTGGAAGTCTGATTAGATTCAAATTCTTTTGGACTGAATCTTTAAATTTGTTTAAGAGGGGAAAAAAACTTTGCAAACAATTAACTTGCAATTAAACACAATTCGCATTTTTGCATTTATATTTTCACATCATTTCGTTAAAAGATATAACATTTATATCGCTGGTCGAGTTGCTCGTCCTAGAAATGTTGATTTAAATTGTCTATAACTGCAGCTCTGACGCAGGTGTATTTTTATTTTTTATTTATTAATTTTTCTCGAATACGTTACTGTTTCTATAGTAATGGCTTGTTCACGGGGACTTGTACAGTAGACTTTCCACATGAGGAGGTTAAAATCATGCATAGTTGTTAATACGGAAATGGAAAAGTTGTTTATGGAAGGAGTCTCCGGTGTCGGTGCTTCGTAATAGTCGGCGGTGATGTTGCAGCTTTAAGTTTTCCGACAGAGGAGTTTGTGTTTTCTTTGCGGTTGCTTGGTAACGTGACATGATTCGCTTTTTGAGAGGTAAAAAAGGAAATAAGGGAAAGCGTAGAAGAGAACATTAAACAGAATTAAAGATGTGCAAAAAAAAAAAAGAACCTTTTTATCCATTCGGAGTGTTTTTGTTCCAGGAATTACGATCCCGCTCGTGTCCTCATGCAGTGAAATATGAACCTGCGTGCCTGAGGAGATTCCTGTACGTCGCACCGAGCATGCTTTATTCGCGTTGTTATTATTCCTCGGATTATGACACACATTTAAAACACACATCCGACTGTTTACAACGCTTTATTTATTTATTTCTTTTCTTTTCTTCTTGTTTTCTCCCCCAGAGCGGCTGAGAAGTGTCCTCTGTCATTTATTATATGGTACGAGAGCGGCCTCTAGAGACGAAATAAGAACCATCACTAACTAATTTTTCGTGTTTTTTAATTTTATTTTTATTTACTCCCCCCCAGTTTGGACGTATCTGTTTTTTCTCTGTTATTTGGGGTGTTACACATATAAACTGAACCAAAAAGTATCTTTTTATATACTTTAATAGTTCACGTGTAGTAATATTTCATTTGAAAGAGTGCAGTAGATTTTCACGGTGCAGTCAGAACTGTTTATTTTTGTAATAAAGTTCAGCAATATTTTTTGTACATTGAGTGTTTTCATTCGGTATCCATTTTATAAACTATCGCTTGATTAATCGTTTATCGGCAGGTAGGTCCCACCCGGCTTAGTGCATTGTACCCCTATACCCATAACTATTAACTTCTTTTAGTTTATATTCTATTTTTTTTTCCCAGACAGACTTTTAAGAGCACCTCTGACAGAAGAACGTATTGAAATAGTTCTCATGGCCGGATTGGGAAGCTGTCGCAAGGTCTCGATGGATGTGTGATTTACATGCATAACGCCGGGTGTGTTAACACGTTCGTCGTGTGTGTCTATAAATTTTTTTTTTTTTTTTTTTAAATGGCCTTCACGTAAATATTACGTGTTGTACGAAACCCAAAAAGATCTCGGAACCGGTCTCGAGCCTAGTGTGAAACTTCCCTTCGAGGTTCTTCTCGCTCGCCCGAAAGGTCATTCCCAGACGTATCGTTGAAATGAATGGCTCCGCCCCCTGCTGTGATGCACACCGATCCCCCGTTTCTCACTTCTTCTTCTTCTCCTTTGACACTCTTATCCTCGGGGCCCACTGCGGAGAGGGTTTTAATTAAACGCAGCAGTGCGGTGAAGAGAAGAATGCGAGCTCCGTCAGTTAGGTGACTGTTGAAGCTGGACGCAAGTCAAGAACGATTACTCGGTCAGACAACCGTTCTGTAATTAGATCAATTATCATCACGTGCGTTCTCCGGGGAATTGGTTTAGTTTTTATTTTGTGTGTGGTTTGGATTGTCTCGAGCACAGTCGGGTCACACGAGGGCGAACGATTGTGTAACAAGGTATTTACTTTATCGAGAAGTGTTCTGGAGAAACGAACACGACTTGCGTGATGGAATAAAGACGGCGTGTGTATCGTCTTTTAGGGATTTCTATAGAAATGGATGTATTGTTTAGTGTCTGTAATTCTTATTCGCTTTGGATCATCTTAATGTGGATTTGTTTAATATTAAAAGGAAAGTTTATGAAGGTGTTCAGTTGAAGCGATATTATTAGTAGGTTTTGGATTTAAAAATGATTTATTGCATTTTTAGTCGTACAATCCAAATTTCCATATAGTTAAGATTTCGCATTATGAGATTATGTATATATTTAATACTCTCTTCCTGTGTTCCTGTCCGTGTGTATGTGTGTGTGTGTGTGTGTGTGTGTGTGTGGACAGTGTTATGTCATCCAGCTATTTCTGGCATTTCACGACATTTCTGCTGCCTCAGTTTACTGGAAGTAGTTTGTTTTCTGGGTTTCATCAGTCTGGTGGAAATGTACTTCCTTGTTTGTAAATAAAATATTCCAGAGGGAAACTTTACGCTTTCTGTTTAGACGAACAGACTTATTTAGTTCATCCCCCCCACTACTATGAGGAAATCTTCCACCTACTAAGATTCCATGCCTGTTGAGCTCTGGAGAGATGATCGGACTCTGATCCCTCCGTGCAGTCCGGTCATCAGTCAGTACGTTTACGTGGACAACAATAATCCGATACTCTGATTAAGAGACTAGCATGTAAACGGAGATTATTGATGACCTTAATCCGACTAAAGTCACACTCGAAGTAAACACAAATGGGATTAAGACGTGTGGAGTATTCCTGTTTTAGTCGTATTATGGACGTGTGTTACAGACACGTACACACCGTAATCACACTGTTAACGTCATGTGGGAGTTTTCACCGCATTGTCACCGCGGGACAGCGCGCGCAGCGCCCGCCTTGGTTTTGAACGAAACACGCGAAATCTATTACCTGTCTATATAGTAGGAGAAATACATGTACATCAGATACTATATAGACGGTAAGTATGCGGTTTGGGACGCAGCCCACGGCTTCAAGCAGTCGTCTATTTGCACGTACAGCACGACAAATAATTAACCGCACTTAAAGCTGTCGTAAAATTAAACAAAAAACACCCAAAACTGTATACGGTATCATATCAGAGACCAACTGTATGTGGATACGTGAAATTCTGGAGGGACGGCGTGGCGCGGTGACGTAATGACGTGTGATGTTAATCGATCTATGTTCTAGAACATATAAAACGGAACAGGAAAGCAACATTCTAAAAGCAACTCACGTAAACACCTTAATCAGAATATTGTCTTATTCAGAATAAGGTCAAAAATTAGATTACTGCTGTTCATGTAAACGTAGTCAGTGTGATACTCCGTAGATGTCATATGAACACGTCAAATGATCTCTACTACTTTTCATTTTTGAGGGTAAAAATATATATTCTTTTTATGAAAACAAAATCAAACCAGTGACCAATTAGAAATTTTTATTTTTCATTGTATTTTGGTGAGGTTTTAGAGGGTTTTTTTGTTTGTATTAAACGATATTTTATTCAGACATTTTTAGGTTTTTAAGGCATTTTATTTGGATGTTGTTTTTTTTAAAGTCAATTTAAAGCTTTTACAGCTTTTTTTGTAAGATCTCTGACTCATTTTATGTCGTTTATTTGGTTTTTGTTTATAGGGACATACTTATTGTGTTCAATCAGTTTGAACTGAGCTTTATTTATTTATTTCCTAAAGCTTTTTATGTATTTTATGTTTGAGTTGTATGTTAGACTTTTTAAACTCAATGGTATACTTTTGAATGAGTTTTGTTGGGTTTTTGAATCAGTTCTGTTAGGTTTTTAAAGTTTTTTCTCTCTTATTTATTTATTTATTTATATATATATATATATATATTTTTTATTTATTTATTTTTTTTTTTTTTTTTTTTTTTTTTTTTTTTTATATAATAAAAAATATATATATATATATATATATATATAAAAATTATTTTTTTTAATTAGTGTTTTCGGTTTGGTTTTTATTTCGGTGCCAGATTTCGAGATTTCGCTCGGTTATTCTTTTCCAACACCTTGAAGCGCTTCTCTCAGGAAAGTGAACACCTCATTACTTTGTTTCGTCAGTTTGCCCTTTTCAGCTCTGGGGGCCATTGTCACTCCCGTAGCTTATTGTGAAACGCCGGATAAACGAGACTTTAATCGGGTTTAATGGCCCAGTCTAGAGAGAGAGAGAGAGAGAAGAGAGAGAAGAGAGAGAGAGAGAGAGAGACACGCACACAGAGAGAGACTGGGAGAGATCAGGTTCGAGTGAGTAACTGATCAAACAGATTAGGAGAGATCTGAACTACAAAACAACACCGAAGCTAAAGGTTAAAGAACTACAGTGGCAATCAGGGTATGAGTTCTAACCTCGCTGATTATTACAAATACTCTCTCTCTCTCTCTCTCTCTCAAATGCAGTTATTGCTGTATTGCCTGTGTCAATTTCTTCTCCGAGCATCATCATGATTTTATCGCTTCGTTATAAAAACAACTCTTTTATTTCACCCGTGTTTCATTCTGGACTCATTACAGACTAAGCGGGTGGGGGGATGGGGGGTAATGTTTAAAATAAAATATTTTCATTTATCCCATGTGAGCTGAACACACACTATCATTTGTGTACACACACCCCACGGTGTTTCTGATAACCAGCTGAGAGGAATGAATTTCATGTTATCTCAATCTGTCCCTCCCTCGCTCTCTATCGCGCACACACACACACACACACACACACCCCGGCTCATACCGGCGTCTCCGTGTACACTCCTCGTAGACAGTTGTGTGTGTGTGTGTGCATTAGGCAGTAGCTCATCACAGCCAGTTCTCACTGATGATTAATTCTCTTTCTGCGCATGACCTTTACATAGTGACTTTCTTCCTACTTCCTTTCCCCTCTTTTTTTTTTTCTTCGTTTCTTGATTTCTTTCCTTTTATTTTTTTGTATGAGGTGTATATTGTCTTGTTCCCTATATATTATTTCTTCCTTCTCTTTCATTAGTATTTCGGCTCCTTTTTTTTTTTTTCTTTATACACTTTTTTACTTTCTACATTGTACCTTTTTATTCTTTCTACTCCGTCTCTTGTTCTTTCTTTCTTTGATTTTCTACATGTACTTTGTTTCCTCTTCTCTCACAAGACAATACATTAAAAATAACTAACATTTTTTTCAATATAAATCACACGTTTTTGGCAGCAGGTGATTTATTTATTTATTTAAAACGGCGACATGCTCGTTTTTACAGAATTAGTTTCTATTTTATAAACATCATGAAGATCATGTTTTATGTCCGTGATTATTTCTGTGGCACGGCCTCGCTCTGATTCAGACCGTGACCGACTTTAACTGGGTCAGACGCTTGGTATGTGTGGGGAAATGTGGACGTGGTCCAGAACCCTGTGCAATCATGGAGTCGTGACATGATACCGACCCGATTAATACACGGCTCGGCGTGGAGCGAAGGTAGGGAGCGAGGGTGTGGGTTAGAATACAGTTAAGTGTTATAAAGAGCATGGGAAAAGTAAACAGGACATGACAAAATAGCAAGAAAATTGTGTGTGTGTGGGGGGGTAACCTTCTGGAAGAAACTATTCTGACCTCATACTTGACATGGTGCATCTGCTTTACAGATCCCTGTGAATGAACTGTCGCTATGGAAACGATCACATGAATATAAGCTGCCTTCACGACGTGTCGTAATGACCGTATTTACGAGGTTCCGACTTGTAAAAGCGCTCACGTCCTCGTAGGTCTCAAACATCGCAGCATGTAAACTAGGAATGTTCTGGAATCTCCGGTTGTACCACCTGACCTCCGCAGCGTCGTGCAGAAACGCTCAAAACGGCGCCGGCTTCAGCAGTAAAATGTACTTGGTTATCTCGTAATAATTCATATTACTGTCTGTTATTAGCGTCTTTATTAACGCAAGATGAATCTGTAAATAAACAAAAGATATAAATTACAGGAACATGTATCGTCGCAGCGGTCCACGACATCGTCTCGCACCGGTTCATGTAATTCCGTGAACAGCTCCGGGTCGTCGTATAGTAATTACGAGTAATAATTCCAGCATGGCATGGAGCTGTGATTTACAGAGCTGGAGGAACTCCTGTCAGAGCTGCGGTTCTAGAAAATGACTCGGCGTCCTCTGAGTCGAGGATTTCGAAAAGGGGTTCTTTCCAAGGTGCTTTGTTAATAAAGATAATGGTACTTGGCTTATTAACCACGTTCTAGTTTGGAAGCTTTATGACCCAAAAACCGCTTTTAAAGCGTCAGTGCAGGAGGACAACTGAAGAACCCTTGTTCTTGTAGAACGTGTGCAATGATGGTCTCTGTGTCTGTCTCTGTCTCTGCAGACAAGCGAGCCGGCCGAGCACTGGACCATGTGAGTGAGGAGAGCTGAGCGAGCGACTTCCTGTCAGAGTGAGAGAGGAGGAGGAGGTGAGAGGAGGAGGTGAGAGGGAGGAATGGGCGTGGGGAAGAACTCCATCTGCAAATCCATGGACTCCAACACAGAGCCGGGCAAATATGAGGAGGAGAGCAAGCACAGCGCCAACTTCTACCCCATCCCAGTGAGTCTGGGCGTGTCTGTGAGTCTGGGCGTGTCTGTGAGTCTGGGCGTGTCTGTGAGCATGAGTCTGGGCATGTCTGTGAGCGTGAGTCTGTGAGACGTCTGGTTTCAGGGCCACATGCAAACAGCCACTTTATACAAATGACCTATAAAAGCTCTTCCGTCTGGTATTGTTACATATTCAAATAAACACCCTTCAGGGTCAGGACTTTTCTCTCACACACACACACACACACACACACACGGGCTGGGTTATACGACGACGACACAGCCAGGCCCATAAGTATTTGGACAGTGGCCGATTTTGTAAAGCCTCTGTGCTCCACCGCAGTGGATTTGAAATGAAGCCGTGACGTGACCGAAGTGAAGACCTTCAGCTTTAATTCAAGGGGCTCAGAAATATTTCATTAACTCCTTAAGAATTCCAATTAAAAATAGAGTCCCTCCATTTTCACAGGTTCAAAAGTAATTGGACAAACTAACGACCATAAATGTTAGGAATATTTATAACTCTTGGATGCGAATCCTTCGCCGTGAATGAAATCTGCAACTGCCTGAAAATAAATAAATTTACTGTTTTTAAGCACAAAATCCTGACGACTGTATTGAAATCAAACCAAAAAAATCTAAAAGTAATCTGTGTGTGTGTGTGACAGGTGGTGGTTAATGGAGTGTCCCCGACTCCTGGAGACCAGGACAGGGAGGACACTGAGCTCATGGCCATCTACACTAAAGAGGGACAAGCGACTGATAAAGTGAGCTGACTCTGATTTAATCTCTCTCTCTGTGTCCCTCTCTTCTCTGTTTGTGTGTCTCTGTCTCTCTCTGTGTCTCTTTTTTTTTTCTCTCTCTCTCTCTCTCTCTGTCTGTCTCTTTTATATATTCTATTGTGCCTAGCTGATAATCAGGGTGTGTGCAGGACACTTGGAGTCTCTCTGTCCCTCAGTCTGTCTCATCCTATGTGAAGGCTGCAGTGTGTCCCTCTCCCTGTCCTTAAAATGAGTTCATTTCTCATCTTCCATTAGTTCATGGAAATTGGGTATTTAACGAGTGATCATCAGTGAGAGTCTGTGTGTTGATCTCGGCGTGGAGGAGGACGTGGTTCGGTCTCACCTTCACCGCTCATACTCCGAGCTCACGGTTCTCTGTTCTCGGGCCGGGTTCTCCTGCGTCAGCTCTGTTCCACGGCGAGGCTGTGCTTGGTCAGGATCTGTCTCCGCTTTATATCTCGGTGCCCCGGATACACTCCTCTCATCTGTTCAGTAATTTGGTGGATTCTCGTTAGACTTTGGCGAGCAGTGCATTTTGTAGAATAAGCCTTTTCCGGTAGGAGACTTCGGAACAAGGTCGTCTGCGTAGAGCAGAAATGTCACTTCTGTATTGTTTACGGTGAGCGTAGAGGCTGCGGATAGTTCCAGTAGCGCTGTTAACTCGTTGATGTAAATATTGCGATACAGAGATGGACTCGAGCTGCAGCCTGTCTCGCCGCTCCGCTCCGTCCTTTTCTGTCCTTGGAGTTTCACCCCTACACCATTTTGTAAAACGTGCTCAAATAGTCCCATGTTCCAAATTGTCAAATTGGGAAGACCTGCGAATATAGATTCTCTTTGCTTAATTTGGTGCATGTGCTGGATGATTAGGGCGTAATCAGTAGTGAGATTATTTACTCTTACTCAGGACACCGTGTTCCCAAGGAAGGCCTGTATGTGAGTGTTGTTGATGCAGCAGAAAACCTTTTCTAGCTCACCCTGCTAGTTGTTGGGGTCTGATTTTATTTTCACTCGGGGATATAAACCCGCGGTTCCAGAAATGAGGAAAGCAGCCAGCGTGGAGAACCGGGTCGAACAGCTTTAATAACTCTCTCTGCAGTTCACGGGTGCTGTGGTTTAGCATTTCTCACCTGATGCTGTCCGTGACTTCCATTCCGTTAAGGTCACCCTCTTAGCCATCGCCATACCAAACAGAAGAGACAGCCGTGGAGAATGCCCCGCCTCTCACCATGAACACCCACCCACTCTAGCCCCGCCTACCACCATGAACACCAATCCACCCTTACCCCAAATTTGGAGTATATTAGCCTTTTTCCTCCCTTTTTTCTTTTCTTTTTGTGTGTTTTCATTACTATTTTTTTTTCTACTTTTTGTACAGTCCCTACTCTGCTCTGTTATTGTATGTTGCCTTGGCAGTACAAATGCATCTTTTGTCATGCCAATAAAACACATTTACATTAGTTTGGTTGGACTGGAGTTATTTGAATAAGTTTAGGTTAGTCATTTTTACAGAGCTCATTGCATCTCTCTCTCTCTCTCTCTCTCCCTCTCTCTCTCTCTCTCTCTCTCCTCTTATTCGTCTTTTAATTAAGAAGTGAGACAGGTTGGTGCGCCTGTAATATATTAATCTCCCTCCCTCTGGCCTCCTAACCCTCACCACATGTTTCTTAGTCATCATGACTCTGCACTTTTGCTTGCACGTGCAGCGGGAGGAGGAGGAGGGGGGGGGGAATGAAGGCTGGCAGATCATGTGAGCGTAGCAGGGTTGCAGGAAGTTTCTCCATTTCTCCCTCCATCTCCGATTCAGTGCCTTGTAGTGCCCTTTAACCCCATTCACCACTTTCTCTTCGTTATTAAACATTAGCGTGGGGGATTAGTGATTTTTAGCAAGACAAAATATATATGGCCTGACGATACAAAGCGGTTGTGTTTATATACTACAAGGGATTACAGATAATTATAGGCTTGATCTAAAAACAATACTTGGTATATTTATTTTTCTTCTATTTCTATTCCTCTATTTCTATCCCCCCACCCCAATTTCCTTCTCCCAGATAGGGATACAAACTTTTCCACTCAGCAGTTGGATAATAGAGAAAGAAGTAAAGCTATCAAGCTAAGACTAAATTGAACTGAACATGAATGTTGCGCTGTAGTCTTGATTTATCTCACGGTTTAGGCCACAACTCTGTAAGAGAGAATTTATTTTTTTTGTGTGTGTGTGTGTGTGTGTGTGTGCGCACACTGACCTATAATCAGCCCCGAAAAACACCCAGTGATCTTTTCCTGAGAGCCGGGAGCGGGTTACCATAGAAACGACTTTGCTGCAACATGTGTTTGTGTATTCCCTCTCCACCAGAGTTCTCTATCGGAGACCGTGGACAGCACAGACAGTACGGACGCCAGGAGGATGGACATGATCTACACCATAGAAGACACCCCGCCCTGGTATCTGTGCATCTTCCTGGGTTTACAGGTACACAAGCAGTGACTTTACACACGCCACCTTTTGATACATGATGCGAAGTGAACTTTGACGCTCGGTTGACATTTACAAAAGACACTCGGACGCTTGATCGACCCTCTCAGACGCTGGCAAAAGGCTCGGTCACTCAATTGACTCTCCCAGCCTCTCATTCGCCTCAGAATGACTCACTCAGACCCATGAAAAGCACTGGGGTGGATGTGCTACAGAACACCGTGTGTGTGTGTGTGTGTTGACTGCAGTATACTACTACAGCTTTACTCGGTGGTATAATCACAGTGGCTGATTTTAGTAACTACATGCCTTGTTCTCTCTGTAATTTAAGGCATGACTTGTTCATACACGCACGCTGGCCTCTAATTGTTCTCGTGTGTGTGTGTGTGTGTGTGTGTGTGTGTGTGTGTGTGTGTGTGTGTGTCCACAGCACTACCTAACGTGCTTCAGTGGGACGATCGCTGTGCCCTTCCTGCTGGCCGAAGCCATGTGTGTTGGATTCGACCAGTGGGCTACAAGCCAGCTCATCGGCACCATCTTCTTCTGCGTGGGCATCACCACGCTGCTGCAGACCACCATCGGCTGCCGGTGAGGGAGGGAGTGTGCGTGTGTGCGTGTGTGCGTGTGTGTGTGTGTGTGGGGCTCTGACCTTAAAACTTTATTATAGACTATGGAACTTCTCGTGTGTGTGATCATCATGGCCGTGTGGGTATATATTGCGCTGTGTATTTTTACCGTGTAGTTAATCTTTTTTTTTTTTTTTTTTTTTCCGTGTGAAAGCTGACAGCACGTGTCTTTTTCATGTTTCCTAATGAGCCGAGAGTTTGAAAAGGTAGTGGAGGAAAAAAAGTTTCTACAACAACGCAGCAGCACGGATCGGTGCCTTCATGTGACTCCGTAAATACCAGGAGAACACCTGTGTGACCGCAGAGAAACACTCAGACTGCTGGGATTCGGAAAGATTTCTCTGCTCACGCGAGTACAGCGGTGGGATTCTGACTGAAACACGAGAGTGAGCGAGCGAGAGAGAGAGAGAGAGCGAGCGAGCAAGAGAGAGAGTAGGTGAAGGGAATAAAGAATATACCGTGAGAAGATGAGAAGAGAGAAAATGGACAAAAATAAATCCGCACCTGCTTATACACGCTTATTTTCTCTTCCTCTTTCTTTGTCAGTCTTTGTTCTCTCTTTCTCTCTCTCTCTCTCTGTGGCTTGGTCCCTCTCTTTTTCTGGCTGCCTCTGCCACTGTTTCAGCTTGTCTTTCATTCTTGCTTTGAGCCCATGCCTCACTTTTCTTTTTTCTTTTTTTTTGTCCGTCTCTGCTGCTTTCTTTCCTTCTGTCTCTTCTCTCTCTCTCTCTCTCTCTCTCTCTCTCTCTCTCTCTCTCTCTCTGTCTGTCTGTCTTTTTCTTAACCTCTTGTTCTGTCTCTTGGATGTCTTTCTGCCTCTCCCTTTTTTTTTATTGTCTCTCACTGTTTCTCTGTCTCTTTCTGTCTCATTTTCTCTGTCGTGTAATCCTAGCATATTCTCTCTCACTTCCTCTGTAGCACTTCTATTTCAATGCATCTCTGATAATTAGCCCCCCATGACACTGAGATGAAGGCTGTCTGCTCTGTCTCTCTCATGCAATGTTTAAACAGCCCTTGCTGTGTTTCAATGGCATTGCACCACCGCCCGTCCGCCCCCGTCTCGCGCATCCGCGCCAGGACAAGGTCGAAACTATTTCGTAACAGAAAAAGGCCGTTTGTTCGGTGCTCTTAATTTTTTTGAAAATTTGGCACAGATTAGTTTCAATAGAACGGTTCTATAAAGCGATCCCTAATTACACTCAATTTTTTTTTTTTTGTAAGCACCGCTTCCTGCTCGAGTCCAGACATGCGGGAGCTGTAGTTGAAGAGTCGGTAAAGTGACGTACGATCACGGCTTAAAAACTTAAAAACCCTATCCTACGTCTGAAAGTGGGACGTGTTCACAAGCAGCGAGCAGGTCAAATAAAGCGGGGGTGCCAAAACTTTTCATCCTGGACAGTTGTGGCTTTATAGTGTTCCATCAGGTATATAGTACCCTGTGTAGTGAGGTAGCTGCAATGATCTGATCTCCCATGACCTCTGTTCACATCACACATGTCGTCTCCATGGAAACTGAAGAGCACTGAAAAACCAGGAAGTAAGATAAGTGATGATTCGGCATCACTTATCGACGACACTCCTGCCCTCTTTCTTCTCAGAAGGTAAAGTGTGTGTGTGTGTGTGTGTGTGTGTGTGTGCTACAGCTGTGCGCGCACACACACACACACACACACACACACAAACACACAAAGTCCATTCCTGATTCTGTTTCATCATCCAGTTAACGGGTGAAGATGCTTTACATCAAATGGCAGTTTTTAAATTAATTTTTTTTTTTTGTCCGAAACGTAAATAAATAAGCTGCTTACATTGGCGCTTTGTCAGTTTCTGGGATTTGAACCCACAGCCTTCTGAGTAGCTCTGTGATGAAGCTCAAGTCACAACCAGCGCCATTGAAACATGGCCTTGCCGGTAGAGACATCTAGTGGTTGTGCTGCGGTACTGCAACTGTCGTTCATTTATGTTTATCATGCAATCACAAAAGATACACACACGCCCACACATACACCAAAAAAAGATGACCGAAGAGGATAAGTGTGTGGGATGAAGGAAGAGAGAAGGCCTCAGTGTGTCCATGGTGGTGTTCCCGCTGATGTCCTTATAGGGTTATATTAATGACTGTCTGTGTGTCTTTTCAGACTTCCATTATTCCAAGCCAGTGCTTTTGCGTTCCTCGCCCCAGCCAGAGCCATACTTTCGTTAGACAAATGGAAGTGTAATGCAACAGGTATTTGGTATATATATATATATATATAAAATACACACACACACACACACACACACACATATGCAGTTCATGCAGTTCATTCTCCTGTATCCTTCCCTGCTGCAGATATTCCTCTGATGAACAGCACTGAGCTTATGCACACGGAGCACATCTGGTACCCCAGGATAAGAGAGGTGAGCCCAATCCACTCCAGCATTCAAAATGGAGGACGGTTTAAGTTGGTCACTAGGCAACCGGAAAAGATGGACATAGGAGGTAGTGTGTTCTAGTTTCGATAACCGATGAGGTAGTTTTGGTTTGTAATGGGTCTAAGGAGTTAAAACATTTCTGAAACACAGAGGAGAAAGAGAGAGAGAGAGATTAGTACATGTGACAGAAGGGGGGGAGGGGAGAGGAGAGTGTGTGTGTGTGTGTGTGTGTGTGTGTGAGAGAGAGAGAGAGAGAGAAGTGATTCATATTGATAAAGACAGATGAGCGAGATGGACAGTGTGAATATGAGAAGAGAGAAAATGGATAAACACCTGCTCTGCTTACACACACACACACACACACACACACACCACTTTCAGTTTTCTATAGGTGTCTGTTTTCTCTCCCTCTTTCTCCCTCTTGTCAGTTCTGGTTCTCTTTCTCCGTTTCTTTCTCTTTTCGTCTCTCCCACTGTCTGTTTTTTCTGTCTCTCGCTTTCTTTCTGTCTATGTATTTCTTTTTGTCCGTCTTTTTTTTTTTTTTTTCTTTCTCTTTCTTTCTTTCTTTCTTTCTTTCTTTCTTTTTTTTTTTTTTTTTTTTTTTTTTTTTTTTTTTTTTTTTTTTTTTTTTTCTCTCTCTCTCTCTCTCTCTCTCTCTCTCTCTCTCTCTCTCTCTCTCTCTCTCTCTCTCTCTCTCTCTCTCTCTCTCTCTCTCTCTCTCTCTCTCTCTCTCTCTCTCTCTCTCTCTCTCTCTCTCTCTCTCTCTCTCTCTCTCTCTCTCTCTCTCTCTCTCTCTCTCTCTCTCTCTCTCTTTCTCTTTCTCTCTTTTTTTTTTCTTTTTTTTTTTCTTTTCTTCTCTCTCACTTAGTTTGTCTCTGTCTCCTGTTGTCTCACTCTTTCTGTCTCTCTCACACGAACAGCCGTTGCAAACCCGTATACAGGTTTTGGTAACGATTTCAGTTTTAAAGGTCCGCGGCCCCGTGCGCCGTCCTTTCAAACGTCCAGCGCCATTAAACCCTTTCTTACCACCTCGAGTGGTTTCACATCTGGATTTGCTCCCGTGGTGAAACACAGGCTTTCCCACCGGGTCAGTCGGAGCGAGCCGTATTTGATTGCGCCGGTCATGAAAGAGTCTAGAGGCGGCTTTAATCAATGATCCTTCCGTCCTCGGCTTCTTCCTCTCGCCTTATCTCCCCTCTCTCTCTCTCTCTCTGTCTCTCTCTCAGTCTCTGTCTCAAATACAGTTTACTCAATGTATACACACTGAGGCTAGACTCACTTACTCTGTGCCTCTCTGTCCCCCCCCTCTGTGTATGTGCGTGTGTAGATTCAAGGGGCTATAATCGTGTCCTCTCTGGTCGAGGTGTGTGTGGGAGCGCTGGGTCTCCCGGGTCTGTTGTTGAAGTACATCGGGCCCCTCACCATCACACCCACCGTGGCCCTGATCGGCCTCTCCGGCTTCCAGGCAGCAGGGGAGCGGGCGGGCAAACACTGGGGCATCGCTATGCTGTGAGTATCACATGTTCATTCCCACGCAGTACGATATGGAAGGAATAACACACTCCAGGACGCGTCGTTCTAGGAAAATAATCATCAGTCATCAAAATAACACGATGAGGCGGGGTTACTGTTACCATCCTGATGGTTTTTTACTTTTTTGCTTAAAGATCACATTCCATAGTGTTTAATTCCCGTCTACAACGACTTTAAAAACTATACACTGTGTCTATAAACCTGGTGTTGCTGTTCTAGAACATGAATCTTTAACACTTAACCCTTCTGACCAATCAGAATGGAGAATTTGACAGCGTTGTGGTAGACTATGATCTGAATATTGTGATCGGATCGGATCTCGGGCATTTTATTTTACCATCAAATTAGTCTCGCAAGTCAGACCTCTACAAGCACCCTGTATATGAAAATTGTAGATTGGTGTGTTTAGAAGAGTGTGTGTGTGTGTGTTCTTCCCCAGGACGATTTTTCTGGTGCTGCTGTTTTCTCAGTACGCTCGCAACGTGCAGCTGCCACTTCCCATCTACAAAGCCAAGAAAGGCTGGACCTCCTACCGCCTCCAGCTCTTCAAGATGTTCCCCGTACGTCCTTCTGCCATCAACACACACACTCTCTCACACACACACACACACACACACACACTAACTCCTTTCACTGACAGTGCGTTAAAATCTATGTAACTATTTCAATTCCTTTTGGAAGAGACGTGTTTGTATTTGAAGTACAGGACTCGTTTTTCAAAGCAGACCCCATCACACTGGATAAATCTACCGCAATATACTGTGAACGTGGAAGCATGAATTAACAGCTGTTCGAACCCGGGTGGATGTGGCAAACGTAGCTCCATTTCTTTAACCCTTTACTGCATGGTGTTGCCGTTTGGCAGCAATGAATTTATCTCCAGTTTTCTGATGGGCAATAATACAAAACTACTGTTTTCCTATTTAACTGGAGAAAGGGCGTGTTAACTTTTGACATAATACAAAAAAAAAGCCCATGTCCTGGCATCACATGGCATGGTGAAGGTCATCCTGAGAGGGTTCTCAAAATAAATCCATAAAAACGTTGATAAACGCAGTAAAGTCATGCGTCGGTGTTTAGTAGCGACGCACGCTGTTCCAAATCCGTGTAGAACGTAGGAATCACGTGAGACGAAAACGAAGACGCAGGTCAGCTCTCGGGTGCGTCCCCGTGGTGAACGAGCTCCGTCGAGTGTCTGGTTACAGGATTACGGTGGTCATTAGCATCCCGGCGGCACCAGATGGCAGACGCCGGAGTGTTTGATGAGCTCTTTGGCATGGCAGTAGGGTCACACCTGCGCCAGGCTCCGTAACGAACTCCTCATGCCAGGCTCGCTTTCCTGCGTGGTCTAACCCGGCGTGGATATCCGAGCGGCGCCAGTGACGAGAAACCGATTTTTAAAAATCGTAGTGCAGGGTTCCATGTTAACGCGCTCGTTCCGATACAGCTCCGTTTCTATAGTAACTCGTATCACGACAAATCTGCCGTGTTGAAGGTTTCTGTAAAGGAGACGTTTGTTTAACGCTCGTGTGTAAGAGTGTCTGTGAGCATGATGTCTCTCTCTATCTCTGTAGATCATCATGGCGATCCTGGTCTCCTGGTTTCTGTGTTTCATCTTCACTGTGACGGACGTGTTTCCTCCACAGAAGGATCAGTACGGCTACTACGCCCGCACAGACGCCAGGCAGGGCATCCTGGCAGCCGCTCCCTGGTTTAAAGTTCCCTACCCCTGTGAGTGAGCGTATTAATGCAGATGACGGTGTAGAATTTAAGCAACTGAACATAAATGTGTCATTTTTTTAATAACGAGTGGAGTGAACCGCGTACGAGTGGGGTGAACCGCGCCTATGTAAATGTGAAATTGAACCTAAAACGGATAGATTTTTTTTTTTGTTGTCGTTTTGTTTTTGGTTTATTTGTTTATTTTAATCGTAGTTCAGTGGGGGTTGCCGACGGTAACCGCAGCCGGGGTGATCGGGATGATGAGTGCCGTGGTGGCCAGCATCATCGAGTCTATCGGAGATTATTACGCCTGTGCACGGCTGTCCTGTGCCCCGCCTCCTCCTGTACACGCTATAAACAGGTACACACCCCCCCCCCCACCACCACCGCCGTGTAATATAAGTATTACACGTATATCTATATTTATATTCCATATGCATACATGAAGACGTTTCTTACTTTTTTTTTTTTTTTGATTTATTCTGTGTATTTATTCTTGTCGTCTTTTCTCACTTCTGTCTCAGGGGGATTTTCGTCGAAGGTCTGTCCTGTGTGCTGGACGGTTTGTTCGGGACAGGAAACGGCTCTACATCTTCCAGTCCGAACATCGGTGTTCTCGGGATCACAAAGGTATCCCGGCGCTGTAGTAAGCAGGAAGTGAACGTGTATAGAGAGGATGTTTGTGATTGGCTGACGTGTGTGTGGTGTGATTGGTGCAGGTGGGAAGTAGGCGGGTGATACAGTACGGAGCGTTGCTGATGCTGATGCTCGGCACTATCGGAAAGTTCAGCGCTCTCTTCGCGTCTCTGCCGGACCCCGTGCTCGGCGCGCTCTTCTGCACGCTCTTCGGGATGATCACGGCCGTGGGTTTGTCCAACCTGCAGTTCGTCGACCTCAACTCCTCACGCAACCTCTTCGTCCTCGGCTTCTCCATCTTCTTCGGGCTGGTTCTCCCCAACTACCTCAGGGGAAACCCTCTCGTCACCGGTGAGAGAGCGCGCGTACACACACACACACACACACACACACGCACATGCCAGTAAGTCTCCTTAAGATCTGTGTTCCTCAATTCAAACCATCTTCAGTTCCTACCACTGCTCTGTTTTGATTTGGCTTGAGTTTGAGCATGGTCTTGACACTCTCCTGTCTTCCGTTCGCTCTTGCACAGGAATCGTGGAGATCGATCAGGTGCTGAACGTTCTGCTGACCACGGCCATGTTCGTCGGCGGTTCCGTAGCCTTCATTCTGGACAACACTATTCCCGGTGAGTGTGTTCTTCGTTCAGTGTGACCGTTCTCCTCCGTGGGTATAACGCTATGGAAATTCAACGCCTTCCTGTTTGCGTGTGCGCAGGCACCCCGGAGGAGCGAGGGATCCGTAAGCTGAAGCGCGGCTCCGCTTCCAGCACGTCCGAGCTGAAAGGGATGCGATCCTACGACCTGCCGTTTGGCATGGACTTCCTGAGGCGCCACCGCATCTTCCAGTACCTGCCCATCAGCCCTACGTTCAGCGGTTACCAGTGTAACAGACCGGGCGGAGCCTGTCTGGGGCGGGGCAGCATACGAGGAGAGGAGGGCGTGGCTGTGAGGACGGAGGCGGGAGAAAGCAGAGTGTAGTGCGGAGAGCGTGTTTTCCCTGTACTTACCGTCACGCTGTTAAAGCCCTCGACGAGCTCGTGTGTGTGTGTGTTTGTGTGTGTGTGTAGGTTAGAGTTCGTGCTAGTCTACTTTTCTCACCTGTGAACTCTAACACACACACACACTTTTAATCTGCAGTATAAAAACCTTTCATATTGTGTGACAGGACACTATTGTTTCAAGATGTGGAAGTCATGGAAGCCTTCCACCAGGGGGCGACCAGACTTAGGACGTCTCCCAAACTGAGAGATGGAAATGGTCTCCTCAGGAGAAAAAAAAAACCCACACAGCATGATTTTGTTTTTCCTTAGCAAACCTGCTGAGAAATGCCGTTTTTGCCCGTTTTAGGTTTAGTCCTCAAACGTTGCCGTTCATCCAGGATATTTTTCTTTCTTTTTTAAAACATTTTTAAACATTTTTTTTAAGCGCAACACGGAAGCTACTACAAGACTAAAAAGAATTCACTTCCTTAGTTTTCTGTTCGACTAGGTTTGAGCTACGTGAGCTGTCGCTTGCTAACCGCGAAACAGTTGTGATTTATGCGAGAGTTTGCAAGAAACGCAGGCACACACACACACACTTTTTTTATTTTTTTTTTTATTTTTTCAGTCTCGTAACCTGATCTTAACCTGGACTGAGCCTTTTAGCATTTCCACTGACCTGAAACCCTCTCTGCCTCTCTGCTGTCTGTGTGTTTGGTTTTGCTGAGGTTTCGTTGCCGGCGTGAAGTCTTGCCAACTTTGAATTGTTCTACGAAACATTAGCGCAGGTTTAAGTTTACTCAGTTATTTTTCTGTGTTTTGTTAGACAGGACATGTGCAGTGCCAGTAATGTTTTGGAGCATGTTGATAATGCATGGGGGTGGGGTGGGGGGGTAGTTTGGGGTTGAGGGGGCAATGATCCATTTACCCCAAATGTAGTTGAGTAGCTAAGGCATGTTTTAGTGTCTGATGTTTATTTCTTTACTACTGCATGGGCGCAATGAGAACTTAATAGGGTTTTTTTTGTTTGTTTGTTTGTTTTTTTTAATTGGCTTGTTGATCGTTCATTCCTGCTGAACTTGATGTCTAACGTCGTTAATCTTCAAGCTTTTCAGAATCGCTGCGAAGTCATGAGAAAATATTTAGGATTTAGAAATACAGTATTCTCACCCCACTGCAAGCCCTATATTCCATTCCATTCTATTCTGGACCGACTGAAATCTTCTCCGTAGGCAGAGTGAAGTTCTTCACGGTCCTCCGGTGAAGCTTTGTTCATGTTTTATAGAGAACAGGAAGTCACGCTGTGTCCTGAACCGTGTCTGTAAAGAACTGGACGCCTGTTAGCATTAGTAGCTCTAGTTTTGGGGGGGGCTAAAAAAAAAAGAAAAAAAAGCAAACATCAGACACCAAACATGTCTTTGGTTGATTGACTGCATTGGGGCGATTTTTTTTTTTTTTTAACTATTTTTCCTGACCTGTTCCTTTAAAACAAAACAAAAACAAGGCAAAAGCACTTGCGTCCTGATCTGTCTGTTGTCCTGTTGAAAGGTGCCAGTTTTATCTATACTATTAGGAGCTTTGACACTCGCAGTACAACGTGTTTTTCTCTTGTCTGACTGGTTTTCACACTATAGAAGTTCATATTATTATTATTATTATTATTATTATTATTATTATTATTATTTTCCTTGTCGTTTCTTTACACGAAGGTCGTCACGCTCAAACATGCGGTGCTTTTAGAATCTGAACAGTCAGCCCGGCTGCTGCGACGCGGTCTCGGACTAACGGCATCGTAAAAGCAGCTTCACGAGGACCTGCGTCCGTCATCGAAGCACGAGGAACCGAACCGCTCGAACGCTTGCTCGTTCATCACACCAAAAGATTCCAATCCAAAACGCGACTCGAGGCGGCCACGATGACCGACGCGCAAACGCGTTTAGGGTTATTTATTTATTTATTTATGGTAGTCGGAGCTTTGGCTGAAAACTTCCACGCAAACAGAAGAGACGTCTCTGAAATGTACCGAGATGGGGGGGGGGGTTTCAGGACGGAACCAAGAAAACACTCTGGACGGAAATTTACACGAGAGATAATGTACTGGAACGTTTGTTTGCGACTTTACACTTTTACAGCTGAACTGGTGCTTGATGTAAAAGGTCATTCCACGTGTCGTGATGATTCACCTGTTACTCTCTCGGTTTATTTACCTTTTATTTTACTAGCCTCTCTCGCTACTGGATAAACTTGTAATTCACTGGGCATGTCGTTTGTTTTTGTTGTTTTTGTTTGGTTTTAAATGTCATGTTTTCATTGGATGTACTCGTCTTGCTTTTGAATCTTTTTATTTTCTTTTTTTTTTTCTCAACGCTGAGTTTTGGTTCACTGAGCAACTTTTAACCCAAATTTCTGGAGCTGCACCAACGAGGATTAAATGAACCGGAGTTTGAAGCTAAGCACGGATTTGTTCATCCGAGTTTGGCTTTAATTCAGGTTGCGAGCTTGATTTTATTAACAGGAAGTAGAGTCTTTCGCCTTAACTTTTTGAACAAATCCTCAAACGTAACGACGTTGGCTTTTTTTTTTCCAACTTTTTTTGTAAACCGGCCAATCAGAATCCATTCTCTGAGGAACGTGCGTGTTTTATGCAGTCTGTCTGACAAATACGGAGAATTTAAACCTCATCAGCTGCTAAAACGAATCCTTTAACAGAACCCGCGCTTTTGATCCTTGAAGCAATAGAAGAACCGGATTAAACACGGTCGAAAGCTCGACGCGACTTGATGATTCGATCACGACTCGGGTCCGATCTCGATCTTTCGTCGGTGCAGCCCAGAGACTGTCTTTACATTTCCTCAGCCGGTCTTCGTGCCAGTATTCGAGACGTTAACGGACTCCGTGCAGGAGACGGAGCGAAGTTCGAACCTAATGTTTACTGCGAGTATGGCGAAGTGAACTACAGCACTAAAAATAAAATATCACCGCAATAAAAAAGGAAAAGGAGCGAAAAGTCCTGAGAAAGAGGCAATGTCTTGAACCTTGTGTAGTTATTTGGATGTTTTTAGTTCTATAGTGAACTCGTGATAAGTCTATAGTCGGGGCGAGCGATATGATGCAAATATCACATCACCATACGGGAAGAGCGTTTTAGGATGGAATGTCTTGACAGGACAACAGCAGTGTTACATCAAATAAAGCCAAAAGTATACTCTAGTTCGGTGCGCTGTCTTTAAAAATAAGCTGATGGTAGGGAGAAATTCAAACACTGTAAAAAAATCTCCTGTTTCCAGTCAATGTTACAAGAAACTACAAGAATATCAATGTTTATATTTCTATAAATCCCAATTCCTCTGCATTGTTACTCGTAAGTAAAATTATCACACGCAGATGGACGGTTCTTAAGAAGCTGTCGTTTTTCCCCCTCCTTTTTTTATTTTTTTTTTTATGGGGGGGCGGGGCTATAATTGAGTTATGAGATTTATACTTTACCTGGGTATAATTAACGAATTCATTACATTTCATTTAGAAATCCCAAACTGTTTTGCGTTCTAAATGTTTCCGCTCTTTTGCTCGAATTTTTTTTTCCCAATCGCACTCTAGTCCTATTTTAACTTGTTATTTCTCAAATCCACACCAGTTTATAAATGCAGAAATTTCTTCCCATAGAAATGAAGATGTTGAATGAGATTCGGTAACCATAACATTTGTAGCGGTTTCATACCGATTACATTGTTTAAATTTTATTTTTAAAAATATTGTAAATGTGACGCATCATTTTGTCTTGGGTAAGATTTCCACCTTAAGATTTTGATCCAAGTTTTATTTATTATTCCAGTCGTTGTGATCTGATCGTCTTGGTGTGTTTCCCGATCAGTTCTGATTTTCTTAAATGCGTTTTATTTCTTAAAAATTGTCATTTCAGTTGGATAATTACTTCAAGTTTGTAACTGTGGGGGGAGGGGGGGGTTTAAATGCTAAAACATCTTCAATGTTCTGTACAGAAATATTAGATGTATAGCTACATATTTTTCAAGATGTTTCCACTTTGCGAAGGAAATTTTGCTCGCTTTCTCTTGCTTTGTGTTCGCGCACAGTGAACATGTGATTTTTGTGGGCGGAGTTAAACATAACACTATAACGCTTATGGCCCTGTTTATAACGTGAAACTGTTTCTCGTGTAAAGTATAGCTGTAAAACGCCACCGTTCTTGTGTCCGCCTGAGCACCACATGTTCACCGTGTCCTCTCCTTCATTCTTCAACCTTGAACTTCTTGAGTTTTTAAAAAAAAAAAAAACGTTTGTAAACTGCTCTTGAATGCTGAATACGACTCGAACGGGCCTTCTTGCTAAGACCTCTCGCTTCCTGCCGATCCCGGTGTTTGCTATGGTACAGCAACTCTGGCTCTGATCGACGCTCGTGCGGATTTTGAAATCGGCAGACCGCGGAAATAAATTTTACCGTTAATATAACGGGTAAAACAGAAGCCTCAGGTTTGACCTTGATGTCAAAGGTGAAAGGTCGTGAGGGGACTTCGTAAGACGGTCACTGAGAGTATGATTTCAAAGATAAAATCCCTTCAGTTATTTTGAAGGAGAATCTATCTGAAGAATATACTATTGTCTGTCTGAAGTGTTTGATAACTTTTTTTTTCTTTCAGTTTTGTTTTTTGTTTTTTTTTTACACATGATTTAAAAAAAATGTTTTTACAGATAAAGACGTGTTTGTAGAGATCACATGTATAAACGTAAATATTATAATACCATGCTGCGAAGCGCACCATTTTTGTTACACTTTTATTTAAGTGGAATGAAAAGTTTTATTTTATTTTATTGAATATTTTTTGCCTCTTTTTGAAAGTTTTTAGAATAGCTACTTTTGTTAGCTAGAACTTTTTCTGATTAATGTATTTTTCTAACATCGCTTCCAGTTTGATGTCGAGTCCATCGCAGAATACAACTACGAGCGTTTTAGTGAGATACTTTTGAGAAATCTATGGATATACTGATTATATTGAGTGGAGTACGGCGTGTGCTTTACTCCAGGACCAGGCTTTGTGAATACTAATTGTAGCGACTGTTTTATTCCTTGCTCCTAAACTGATTTAAAAAGATGTAACACAATGAACTCTTGTGTGCTTCATTTATTTCTGAGTGCTGATGAGTAACCGCTCCGGACAGGATTGCAGGAGTTTCTTTTGTGATCGTTGCGGCCAAAAACGCTCGATTCTGCTGCGGATTTTAAAAAAAATTTTTTAAAAAAAGTATTTATTTTTTGCGGAAAATGACTTGAATTGGCGAAATTGCGCTCTTTCACCGTGACGTTTGTTGGTAAACAATACCTTTTTTTTTAGCTGTACTCGTTCGACGCACGTGATCTGCGGAAAATCTTCAGTCATCTAGAAAACTTGCGAGCTTCTGCACATGTTACAGAGTGTCCTCGAGTTTAAATGCGTTCGTTCCTGCGATCGCACAACCCCGGATGGACCGAGTAACAGTTTGGGGGAGGGGCAAGAACGCCTTTCGTTCACGTCAGGAACCTTTCAATGGAAAGGAGTATTTAAAAAGAAGCAGAAATAGAAATTAAAGCTGGCACGATGCTGCTTTTTCTTTTCTGATACCAATACGGAAACGTTCAGCGTAAACAGATATCGAAAACCTGACCCTGGATTTTTCTTTAAAAACTAATAACACTTTTTATTATATAACACAAGTTTTGTATATATATGTATATGTACACACAAAATTAAAAAAAATATATATATATATATAATAATAATTAATTTTGTTAACTGAATCTTTAAAAAAAACAGGAAACCAATACATAGCAAAAAACACAAGAATGTATACTTATGAGAAGTATAAATGCAATAAAAATAAATTCTAAGCAAAAATCCACTCAAGTCTCTTTCTATGTAAATATTTCTATTTCCAAAAAAAATTTTTTCTAAAAATAAAATCCAACAGGAAGTTCAACTTCTCAAGCGTAAGTGTGTGTAATATACTGTACATATCCTATTTACACAGTTTACAAATATTCTACATTACAACCATACACATACAGAAATTCAATGGTCCTTGGATGACTGCATATGTTTTGGCTCCCTACATACAAAATTACTTCTGAGAGATGGTGTGTGTGTGTGTGTGTGTGTGTATGTATGTATGTATTTATTTATTTATTTGGTCGGGGGAGGGGAGCTATTTCACCTGCTGGTGTATATGTTGTTTCATTCACCTGGAAGCACAGGATCATCTCAGGTACAATTATCACACACAATACTAAGTAAGGAATTAAACTGTGTGTGTGTGTGTGTGTGTGTGTGTGTGTGTGTGTGTGTGTGTGTGTGCGAGCGCGAGCGCACTGTTAAAGGAAAATAATCAACAGCAGCATGGTGTGACGAAGCAGAGTTACTCCTAACAACCACACGCGGATTATTTTCCTACATCGTAGCTCTTCCTGAAGTGGTTTATTCCTCTTATACCGCAGCAATCTTCCAACGATTCCAATGTTTTCACTTCATACATGTCATATATTTTTATCCGTTTGTAGATACACTTAATGTTGTGGAACGTCTGTGTGTGAAACAGGTTTGTCGCCGTTATAACTTCCCCTCTCTGTTGGAACCACAAAGCGTAAACTCCTCTGTCCTGAAGACTTCCACGTGAAGGAAAACTAGCTGTTACAAAACGCTGACACTGGAGACTCCTTCCACAAAAATTTACACACACTCATCTCCTTACACAAAATATCATATCAAAGATTTTCCTTTGTGAAATGACGACATTTAAAAAAAAAAAAATACAACAACAAATAAATCTGTGACTAGTCGTTACTATAGAAACTATACCATGAAAATGAGCACGTTTAATATAATCCTGTGATTTTCCAGCCGCGATGCTGTCAGAGAAAATGAATCAACGCCTTATGACCAATCAGAATCCAGAATTTAACAGCGCTGTGGTTGGTAATGACAATTAAACCGACACTTTGGATGAGAGTGTCCCCATAAGAGACCGCCAGACTCCTGTAGGACATTTAGAGAACCACCAATTATATTCCAAATCAGTCACAGGACCCTTGTTAAACGATTAGGACCCGTTTTAAATCACAAGCTCCCATTACTACCCATTATAAAGCATTAGACGCTCACTAAGAACCGACTGGAACCGTGTCAGTGTCTGGCTCCTGACCGTGACCGTCTGCTTCAACACGATTAAAGCGTTAACCGTGTGTGTTAGCGTGTCGGAGCTGCCTGGGTTAATGGACTGAATCCAAAATGGCTTCCAGGTGGGAGTGTGTAGTCAGGGTTTGATGTGAGGGGAAGGTTAGGGGATGTCCTGTGTAAAAATAAATAAATAATAATAATAATGTAAAAAATTACAAAAGTTCTTGTAAATCTGCCTTTCCCCTTCGTCTCTCCTCTTCGGTGATAAAATCGAAGTTTTGGTTATAAAGCCTAATCTATTTATGAACAATATCCCAAGCGAACACGACAAGCAGATCTCCTGTGAGGAATTACAGCAAATATCTTGCTAGTTAATGACACATTAATTACGCTGTTATATCAATACCGCTCGCTAGCTAACTGGATCATGAAAGCTGAACAGGGGTCAAATAACTACACAACAAACGTCATATCTGCTTGAAGAATTAGATTGTAATCCTTTCTCAAAATGTAGGCTGATACATGTGTAATTAGTTAAAAATAGAAATAAATAAAGCTACTGAAATATGTATTTTAATAAGAATTAAAAGGTTGAGCTGTATTAATTGGTTATTTGAATTCATAGGCTTTTCTTTCTCAGTAAACAAAAACACCTGCTCCACTGAATCCATCCAGCTGGCTATTGTTTACGGGATTCCCTCATTAATTATTCATACGGCGTGATCAAAGAGGCAGCGAAGCTGCGCGCTGATTGGCTGCACTGGGATTCCCTCATTTATTATTGTTTTGTGAACAAAGAGGAGTTCCAAAGGCGCGCGCGGATTGGCTGATGTGCAGCGCACGAGGGCAGAAACAATAGAGGGCGGGGTATGTGGGGGGTATTGTTGGGGGTGGGGGTATGTTGGGAGTGGGGGTGGTAGTGCTGGTGGTGGGGCTCCTCCTGTGACGACCGTCAGGAATCACGTCACTGATTCGACTCTTTTGAATCCTTTTGATTCGTCACGCCGGAAATACTTACCCAAACGGGTTCCTGTTCTAGATTGTCCCTCAGAGTGTATAAGACTGTTATCTTAAATATCTAACTCTAGTCTGTGAACACGTTTTTTAATCGATGTCAAGAGGGGTAATAAGATACGAGCAGATTAAAGGCCATAGAACATTAGTTAAATATAGTAACGTTGTTTATAATATAATAGAAAATACTGTATAAGAATACTACGAACTATTACTGGTTATATTCGTGTACGTTTATTGGACATGTAGAAATCTAATCTAGTCTAATATATTTCCATATTTCCCTTCTCGATCTAGCACCTTTCTGTTTATTCTGGTCACGTGATCACAACTGCTTTATTTATTTATTTGTTTGTTTATCTACTTCCTCTGTAACACAGGCAGCTGTAAGGCTTTCATTTCCCCATGAGGGATTAATAAAAGTTTATCTTGTCTTACCTTATTGTGTCTTGTCTTACTCCACCTGGTCTCGTCTTACCCTGTCTTGTCTTGTCTTACCCTGTCTTGTCTTGTCTTACACTGTCTTGTCTTAATCCATCTGGTCTCGTCTTACCCTGTCTTGTCTTGTCTGACCCTGTCTTGTCTTGTCTTACCCTGTCTTGTCTTGTCTTACCCTGTCTTGTCTTACCCTGTCTTGTCTTGTCTTACCCTGTCTTGTCTTGTCTTACACTGTCTTGTCTTAATCCATCTGGTCTCGTCTGACCCTGTCTTGTCTCGTCTGACCCTGTCTTGTCTTGTCTTACCCTGTCTTGTCTTGTCTTACCCTGTCTTGTCTTAATCCATCTGGTCTCGTCTGACCCTGTCTTGTCTTGTCTGACCCTGTCTTGTCTTGTCTTACCCTGTCTTGTCTTAATCCATCTGGTCTCGTCTGACCCTGTCTTGTCTTGTCTTACCCTGTCTTGTCTTACTCCATCT
>CM022780.1:3761737-3836737 GCA_012411365.1 Ameiurus melas | reverse complement strand
TTCCTACTGGATGGGTTTAGACACGTGTGCTTTCGGTTTTGATTTCAGGGTTATTTTCAGGGACTTTTCCAGCACTAATGACTCCCATTTTCTATTATACTACATACTGTGTATGATCTCTGTAGCACTTTGCAGTACATTTCCTTAATTGATGCTTAAGTACTTATTAATTAGCTGTAAGTAATCAAGTGGTACTATAGTAGTTCTTCAGTAAGTACTAATCACTGTAATAAATCATTGTCCTGACAAAACTATGACGTCTGGATTGTTATCCGGTTTTGAACCACTGTGTTACCTAGAGTCCCTTCCAGAACTACTGGAACGGCAAGGCCAGGTCATTATTATTTTGTGCTGTACACCAAAGACATTTGGGTTTGAGATCAAAAGACGGAGATGGCACGAGAGGTTAGGATTTCAGCTTTTATTTCCTGGTATTTACATCTAGACGTGTTAAACAGAACGGCTCGCTTTTCTCCCGTAGGCAGCTCTCTGATCTTCATGTTGGTTTATCCTTTTTTTTTAAAACAAACGCTGCAGATGTCTTCACGGGTGAAACCGAAGGCTAAGACCAAGAGCAGACATTCAGAGCTATTTATTGTCTAAACAATCGATCTAACCGGACGTACCTGGGCAACAAGAAACACCTGTCAAGTCACGTGTTCCAATATTTTTAGCTCGCCTACATATTTGGTCTGCACTTATATAGCGCTTTTTTAACCTTAGCGGTTCCAGAGCACTTTATACTGGTTTCTCATTCACTTATTCACACACACACACACACCAACGGTAGCAGAGCTGCCATGCAAAGCGCTAACTTCAGGTGGAGTCAGGTGGAGTCACGTGGAGTCACGTGGAGTCACGTGGAGTCAGGTGGAGTCATGTGGAGTCATGTGGAGTCAGGTGGAGTCATGTGGAGTCAGGTGGAGTCACGTGGAGTCAGGTGGAGTCATGTGGAGTCATGTGGAGTCATGTGGAGTCAGGTGGAGTCAGGTGGAGTCAGGTGGAGTCAGGTGGAGTCACGTGGAGTCAGGTGGAGTCAGGTGGAGTCATGTGGAGTCAGGTGGAGTCAGGTGGAATCAGGTGGAGTCATGTGGAATCAGGTGGAGTCAGGTGGAGTCATGTGGAATCAGGTGGAGTCACGTGGAGTCATGTGGGCCGGGAATCGAACCACCAACCCTACGATTAGTGGACAACCTGCTCTACCACCTGAGTGACAGCTGCCCATTTGTGTGGTTGTATTTGGGTGGTCTGATACAAAATGTGCCATGTTCTATGTCTTTAACACGTCTGCATATAAATACCGGGATATAAAAGCTGAAATCCTAAACAAAACACAGAGGGAACGATAAAACTCCTAGACATGGGCCAGAATTTGCCAAACCATATATGGACCTCTTTGTCAGGTACAGCAATCATGGAAGTTGGTGCTGAAGGTTATTCGGGAATTATCCCAAAGAAAAGGTCTCTGGAATGTTGACTGATGAAATGGCTACAGAGCATGCAGGATTTCCGTATGGTAAAGCTACACGAGCGGTTCAACTCAGATAGGCATGATGAAGACAGATGATGGCGCTCCTCCTGGGATGGAAACGACAGGAAGTTCCAGGAAGTTACTTGCTGTTTATGTAAACACTGACGAGCACGAGCAAGCTCCGTATTCACCCACGTCCCGTGCTGCAACAGTTTACAGGAAGACGCAGTTTACTCTAAACTGCGCTGCTATTTTCTGTTTCTGTGTAGCGCTGAGGCTCAGAAACAAGCTCCGCCCTCCATCGAGGTCACAGCGCCTGAGAGCCAATCGGAAAACAGCATGAACGAAAACGATGAGGAGGAGGAGGAGGAGGAGGGTGGGTGTCATACTTACAGTATACTTACCATACATACTTACCTAATACCCATAATGCACTGCAAGGATTACACTGTTGTTATTATTGTATATATTATACCACTGTGCTTATGAATTCTCGATTCTGATTGGTCGGAAGTTGTTATAGGGTTTGTATTAATGCCTTGGTTATAATACGTCATTGTTTCTATAGTAACCACTGACGCAAGGCCGTGTATGGCGGATAATCTAAGACTAATAACAAACAGCTTCAGATATGTTGTTGAAGATGGAGTCATTTTATATGATTCTGATCGGGGGAGGTTTCTTGAACATGTTTGGAATGAGTCTCCAGTGTCGGTGCTGGGTAACGGTCAGAGGTAAAGCCGTAAATGAGCGTTTTGTCGTTTCCTGGTAACAAGTTGCAGATTTTGTCGTCAAGAGAAAGCGAGGAATGACGTACGTGATTGGAGGAACGTGTGTTGGTGGACGTTCCGCACTATTAAGTGTAACTATAAAGGGATAAGAATTACGAGGTGTCCTGCACGTATGTAAGTGTTGTACAGCAGTCTCTCTCTGCTTCCGTGTCTCTCGCGCCTCAGAAGACGCCAGCTCTCAGCTGCTGAGGACCAAAAGTGATGCGGGTGTTTTGAGGCGCTGTAACAGGCGGTCTCCTAGCGACCAGCGGCGAATCAGAAGGCACCGTTTCTCCATCAACGGCCACTTTTACAACCACAAGGTGAGACTGTGAAATAGATTACATAGTGTGCTTTTGTGTTTAGGTCTGACCGACGTTTCGTCATCCAAAACAACAGAAATAAATAAAAACTTGGGTTTCTCTCTCTGTTTCTCTCCCTGTTTCTCTCTCCCTCTCTCTGTTTCTCTCTCTCTTTCTCTGTCTTTCTTTCCCTCTCTCTGTTTCTCTCCCTGTTTCTCTCCCTCTCTCTGTCTTTCTCTCTCTCTGTCTTTCTCTCCCTCTCTCTGTTTCTCTCCCTGTTTCACTCTCTCTCTCTCTCTCTCTCTCTCTCTGCCCCAGACAGCGGTGTTCACTCCTGCGTACGGCTCCGTCACTAACGTACGGATAAACAGCTGCATGACGACGCCACAGGTGCTGCGTGTTTTACTCAACAAGTTTAAGATTGAGAACAGTCCTGATGATTTTGCGCTCTACATTGTCCACGCCAGTGGAGGTCAGTATCTCTCCCCCTGCCCCCCCCTCTCTCTCTCTACATATATATGTATCTCCCTCTCTCTCTCTCTCTCTCTCACTCTACATATATATATATATGTATATGTATCTCTCTCTCTCTCTCTCTCTCTCTCTCACTCTACATATATATATATATATATATATATATATATATGTATATGTATCTCCCTCTCTCTCTCTCTCTCTCTCTCTCTCTCACTCTACATATATATATATATATGTATATGTATCTCCCTCTCTCTCTCCCTCTCTGACTCTCTCTGTCCCTCACTCTCTCTCTCTCTCCTGCTCTCTCTCTCCCTCTCTCACAATGGAAACCTGGAAATTGACCATCACCTAGTGGTGAAAGAACATCAGTGCAACCTAAAACAGATATCATTCTTCATCATATATTCGTGTGTGTGTGTGTGTGTGTGTGTGTGTGTGTTTCAGAGCGAGTTAAACTGAAGCCCACAGATCACCCACTGGTGTTGAGGATCCTACAGGGTCCGTGTGAGCAGGTCTGCAGGATCTTCCTCATGGAGCAGGACCTCGGAGAGGAGGTCACGTATGACGTAAGTCCTTCGTCCGTGTGTCTTTGAGGATCGGCTTTTTAAACGTGCCTCATGTAAGAAACAAAACACTTGTTTGTATGCTGTTATAGAAAACGAATCCAACACGTTCTGTTCTGTTCTGTTCATTAGGTGGCGCAGTACATCAAATTTGAGATGCCTGTGCTTCAGAGTTTCATCACCAAACTGAAAGAGGAGGAAGACCGGGAGGTGCAGAAGCTCAAGCACAGGTAACGTTCACCTCCGAGACCATCGAGCGTACTCGATCGATATACAGTCCCGAACTTCTAACATATCAGCATCGACATGACATTTCCTGCAACCACAACAGTCATATCACAAACGCCGTAAGCGCCAGATGAGTCGAATAAAAGCTTATTATTATTATTATTATTATAATTATTTCATTTATTATTATTATTTTGCATTGTTGGAACTGCAGATTTATTGTACTTTAATTAATTTTTTTGTCATTTATGTCGCATTTAAAAAAAAAATGTATTCAGGGGTTTCGTTTGAACCACCCTCACCTTCCCCATTCTTATGTTCCAACCTCGATATACTATGCCTAATCCAGCTGGATCAAAACGAAGAGAAAAAACTACATTTATGGCATTGTTCAGAGCGACGTACATTTATCTCAAATACATCTGAGCCGTTGAGGGTTAAGGGCCTTCCTCAAGGGCCCAGCAGCGGTGGCTTGGAAGTGCTGGGATCTGAACTCACGACCTTCTAATTCATCTTAACCACTAAGCTAACGACTATAAGAGAACATCCTTCAAGTTGGATTAGAACCGACCACCACGTTCGCCTCACACCTCCAGGACTGGGGGGTTCGATTCCTGCCTCTGCCTCAGCCTTATGTTCTCCCCATGCTTCGGGGGTTTCCTCTGGGCACTCCGGTTTCCTTCCCCAGTCCAAAGGCATTGATTGGCATTTCCAGATTGTCCATAGTGTGTGAATGGGTGTGTGTTGAGTTGGCACATCATCCGTGTGGCCCTGTGTAGGATAAGTGGTATGGAAACTGGATGGATGGATATTTAGCGCTAAGTGTCCTGTGGGAATAATTCACACAATTATTTAACACTGCATAGGTTTGTTTAATATTTGAATATTAATACATAATTGGAATAACATTGCAGTGTAAAAATAAATGGCATGCCTGTATTCCTCCACCCTTTCTCTCTCTCTCTCTCTCTCTCTCTCTCTCTCTGTAGATATAAGTATCTGCGCTTCATCCTTGAGAAGCAGCTGCAGTGTTCTCCGGATGGTTCCACGTCCATGTGAAGAAGCTCCTACGGCTCCGACGCTCCTCCCTCCGTCATGTCCTCACGCTCCTGATGTGCTCTTCGTGTCCCTGTAGAAGAGCTCGAGATCAACCCGTCTTCTCCGCACGTGCGATCGATCGCAGTCCGTCCTTGCGCGCGCGGCTCGCCCACAGCCAGTATTTTCAATTATATGGAGTGATGGTACTTTATTACCTTTATTTCTGTGTGAAACGTTACCTGCTTTCGTCGCACAGGATTGTCCGGGTGTTCTTCAGCGTCGCGATTGGCCAGGAGGTGTTCAGGGTTTGCCGTCAATTCTTTTCCTGCGTTTCAAAACACGCCGTCCTACGTCATTGTCACCGACAGCAGCGCAAGACGAAGCTTTCTGATTAGCTAGCTTGCCGACTAGCTAAGAATTCCACGTTAATTAAGTTGCCTCGGAACGTTTGCTAGCTAACTATGCAAACAGTCATTAATCAGAGTTGTATTATTATTATTATAAGATACGACGCTAAGCAGCCAGCTGGCTAGAATTAGCTTGCTAGCTGGAAAACAAAGCACACAATAAAACATACAAACCTACAGACACATCGAAAGCAAGCGATGCTTGACTGTGACTTGCTTTGATTTTGAAGTACAGAACTATAGCTAGCGAATTAGACGGGTAACTTTAGCGGACTAGCTAAGACGGTTCTACGGTAAGGAAACGCGGCAGGCTAGCTAGCTGGAAGAATTAGCGAACACAAAACTCCCGACAAATTTCCAGCTCTTTGGACGTTCCGGAGCTTTCCGACGCCTAAACTTATAAACAACCTCTTTTTGGTGTGTTAATTAGCTAGCTAGCAAAGAAATTGTCAAATGTCATATAGTTATATATTTTAAATATTCCAGTTTTAATAATAAAAATCTATAAATGGGAGTCCTCTGATTTTTTTTGTGGCGCCCCCTACAGGCATGAAATAGATAAGCACATTCGATCAACCCGAGCCAGTTCCTTCTGTGTAAGAAGACTCGATAATAAGCACAATATAACGTGCACACACACACACACACACACACACACACACTACGTTTATGAACTAGTCATGTTTAGCAACCCAATCTCAGCCTAACATGTGATGTGTTAATGTGTATGATGTAGTGAACATGTTTACGCTGTCATTAACTAAAGCACAAGCTGCTGGAGATGTGTGTGTGCGTGTGTGTGTGTGTGCGTGTGTGTGTGCGTGTGTGCGTGTGTGTGTGTGTGTGTGTATGCGTCATGAGAGTAAATTTGTAATGTTTTTATCCCTTTTTTTAAACTCGCTTCATTATTTTTGACACCACATTTCTCCTCCTGTAATGTTTTGGATGCTTAGAGAAATCTCCATCCAGCATGTGTCTCGTTTTAACAGTGACGCCGAGATGAGATGATAGAACGCTGACAAGATTAAACACAATCGGAAAACAACACCAGTGGCTTCGTCGTCTTTCTGTGCAGACTGTGTTGTTTATACCTCCGGTGCGTATTCACAGCGCTTCACTTTTCCCGCATTTTGCTATGTTACAGCCTTGTTCCAAGATGGATTCAATTCACGATTTTCCTCAAAATTCTACAAACAGTACCGCGTAATGACGACGCGAAAGAAGTCTGTTTGAAATCTTTGCAAATTTATCAAAAATAAATAAATAAAACCCCAAAAAAAGCACCTTCACGTAAGTGTTCATAGCCTTCGCTTAATACTTTGTTGAAGCACCTTTGGCACCAATTACAGTCTTTTTGAGTAAGATGCTACAAGCAATGAAATCACCCCCCACCCCAACCACACACACACACACACACACACACACACACACACACACAAAGGCCATTCCTTCATATGCTCCTCATCATGTTTGGAACCAGAAGATACAGTTGGTTATTAAATTGATCACTCTCAAAATGTGAATGCAGCTGTCAATCTGCCTTCTGCAGGTCATCACAATCAGAATGTGTGTGTGTGTGTGTGTATGCTCTAAACTCTGACTCTGATGTCAGAGAATATCCAGGATAAGGTGCGGACCTGAGGCACACAGCCAATCAGGGAGGGGAGATTAGTGCGTGTGCGTGTGTGTGTGTGTGTGTGTGTGGTTAAATTGCTCTGCGGCTGTGCGAGTGTCCCAGTCCATCTAGTCTTCAGACCTGAACTGCCGAAGGACTTTTTACTTCAACGTTTGATCCTACAGGTAAGATAATCACCTTCTTTTATACAGTTTATCTTGTATAAACTACTCCTTACTTTTCGTTCTCACATCGTTCTGTCCAGTTCGCATTCCTTTTCTATGTGCTGTGGATGGATTTGTTGTTTTGGTTTGTTTTTTACCCCCAAAATGTTGTTACTTCCTTTTTTTTTTTTTTTTAATGGAACGTGTCATCTCCGTGCAGATAAGACTGTATAGCTCGTCAGCACTCGCGGATCGATTTATCCTGGTTCAGGTGTTTGATCGTGCTGCGGAGGTGTGAACGACACGGCGAAGAGAGTGCGATTACGGCTAATCGGAGCGGACGGTTATAAAAGAAGGATGTGCTTTAAAACCAGATGCTGGTCTAAATCGGATTACAGGTCCGACACAACCTGTTTTTGGCCCTTACAAGACGTAGACACTCGGGTCTTCTAGCATAGATACAGTAGGATTCATTCGTATTTGGTTGCTATGGCGATACTTGGAAGTCTGATGCACTCTTTTTAACGTAATGTCATGTTTGAAACACACCTTTGATAGACAAAGTGTGTCTAAGTGTGAACGAACCTTGGATTTATAGATTAGCCTTGGGCTCGTCTTGATTCGCTTAAGCCGAAATAGCAATAAGTCGATAAGCTTTAATGCCACTCAGAAGTGAGAAATATCGGCATCTCGTCTGTCTCCTTCACGCAGTGGGTGTTATTGTCTTCCCCCCTCCTCTAGGAAGGACTGTACATAGGTGTGTCCCTACACCGCTGAATTATTGATTAGGTCATGGTGTATAAAATATGCATTAGGTGTTTTGCTGCAATTTGAACTCTGACCTTTCTCTCTCTTCGCAGATATTCGATTGTCCCCGTCATGCTCTCTCCGAGTGTTTCGGTCTTGACCTGCGTGCTGCTCCTGTTGACGCTGTGCCCTGACGTTCTGTCTCGTCGGGGTGGATTTGGAAGCGCGGGTGGGCGCTGGGGTGGTTTAGGGCGGGCCGGAGTAGGAGGGGGCTGGGGAGGCGCTGGAGCTCAGAGAGGAGCCGGCTTTGGAGGCGGTCACCACTACAAAGCTCCGCATGTCCACAGCGGAAGTTCGTCGTCTGGGAAGATCGCAGGAGCAGCGGCAGCCGGCGCTCTCGGAGGCATGGTGATCGGCCACGGGCTCGGCTCGATGTCTCGACCCGGATACGGTCACGCGTGGCACGGTGGGTATGACAGCTACGGGCACGGGTACGGCAACCCGAGGTACAGCGAGGTACGCCATCAAAAAAACGGGTCCAAGAACGAGACGGATATGGAGTACTACGCCGGATCTGCCAGCAGGGGGCACACTTACAGCTTCGTGCTGCTGTTCGCCGCCACCGTATCGTTCTTAATCGGGTACTGGATCTCATAGACTCTCTTCCTCTTTCGCTCGATACCTCAATGGCTACCAGTTTAGCACTGGTAAATATATTCTATATGTATTCTATGGTACTTTACGAGTGTGCACTATCAGAATGTTTAGTTTTTTTTTTAGCAACCTGTACCTTACTTAGCAAACTGGCGACTATACGCTTTACTGTCCTGTAAATATACGATTGCATTCCTGAACCCTTCATTGTAGCTGTGCGCACACTGTCTTTGATTTTTACTTTGTCACGTGAAATCAGTGAACGCTAATGAGGTTTCGACGCGCGCGCTAACGAGCTATGACACGTCTCCGTGGCCCCTGGGTCCTAAAGCGCCTCCGAGGGTGAAGAAAGCAGCCTCCGTAAATCACATTAGTGGATTAAGAGTAGACAGGACGCCAGGTGTGTCGGGGCAAAGACGAGTCACGTTTAAGATCTAGGTACAGTCTAGGTCACGTCTCATTTTCACTGCGGGACTCGTGTGTTTCATGTACAGACGTGTACGTTTGCAATGCTGTCATCACCGTGTAAACATGATCAAGATCAACAATAAAACGATTTGTTCCTTCCAAAGTTGCGTTTTGTTGTTGTTTTTATTTGTCAGGCGCTCGATCAGCTGTCACTCAGAATCACGATTCAGTGTCTAAAAGTTTAGTCAGGGAAAGTTGCTCGTCTTCAGAGTCGGGTTACGCGCCGAGTTGATTTTCAGGACTTCATTCAGATTATGCAAAATCCCCTGCGTGTAGTTCACCGATTCTGTTTGTTTATTTATTTATTTATTTATTTATTTATTTATATATTTATTTATTTATTTATTTTTAAAGCTGAAGTATCCAAGACAGGGGGTTTTTCAACATTGCATCCTTCTATACCGCTTATCCTTCTTCAGTGTCGCGGGGAACCTGGAGTCTATCCCAGGGAGCATGGGTTCACAAGGCGGGGTCGGTACACCCTGGACAGGGTGCCAATCACATACACACTCACACACCCATTCATACACTACGGACAATTTAGACACGCCAATCAGCCTACTGTGCATGTCTGTGGACTGGGGGAGGAAACCGGAGTACCCGGAGGAAGCACGGTGCAGCACGGTGAGAACATCATTGCATACATCACTATCTTTAAACACAAGCGCTTGAATTTACGCGCAAAAACAAAACAGGGATAGAAAATGCAGACCGAATAAGGGAACAGGGTTTTGCCACTGTTGGGCCTTTGGGCAAGGCCCTTAACCCTCAATTGCTTAGATGTAGGAATGAGCTCTGGATAAGAGCATCTGCCAAATACTGTAAATGTAAAAAAAAATTTATATATATATATAAATAAAACCTCCACAAAGCCAGTCGTATTTGTTCGATAACTTGCTTTATATGTTCGAGATTTGGAAAGCAGCAGTTTACAGAAGGACAGTGCAAACCTGCTTTACTAGCGCAGTGCGCGTCAATAAATATGCGTCTATAATGAAAAGCGATGACGAGACTTGGCAGCGTATACCGAGTTCGTTTTAGGAGGAGGAGGAGGAGGAGTGGGGGGAAAAAAAAGAGGGTGAGCCAGATGAGGACAGAAAGCAAATCCTTACAGTGTGAATGAGGTAAGGGAAGTGAAACATTTGGCATGCGTACACTCGTGTCCAAAAAAACAGAGCATGAAAAAAAAAAATCCACGTGTTCCTGCGCGTCGCAGGTTTGCATAAACAGTAAACAGCGGGATATAGAGAGGATGGTGCTTTGCTCCCGTCTCGTTAAGTCTTATTCGCCGCGCACGTCCGTTCTCCTGTTTCCATCGCCGTCCCGTGAAGCTGGAGTACGTCCCGGTGTGTGTGTCGTCCCGTGTTTGTGTAGCTACATGAATTATTCCAGTGTTATAGTACTGAGAGATATATAGTGTGATTTGTATAGACTGCTTGTGTATGTGTTTTCTTTTCAGTTCTGCTCATACTGTATTGGCTGTAATCAGTGTGAGTGTGAGACACTGTCGAGGTGTGTGTGTGTGTGTGTGTGTGTGTTAAACAGTTCTGTCAGTGCCTGATGGTTTACGCAGCACCTTCTCTCCGCTAACCTGATCCACAGCGAGCGTCTCCACTTCTGCAGGTGGGTGATGAATCCTGTGCGCCACTCCGACGTGGGCGGGGCCTCGTTGCTGCCTGGGGCTCGGAGGCACTAGAGCATGGGCGGGGCTCGTTGCGGACACGATGGGCGGGATTACAGGGGGCCGTTCGCGTAACACCGGCTGCGCGTCGGTGTTAGAGGGCGTGTCTCGGGCCTGCAGGAAGGGTGCGGGGTCGGGCATCATTCCTGCGGCGTCTCTAAGAACGATTCTGCGACCGTCGGCCGCGCCCACCCTGTAGAGCTCGGTGTACTCGCAGTGCAGCGGCTGTGACAGGCTCTTGCGCATGCGCCTGCGCGGCGTGTCCGGCTGCTTGCCGGCTCCGTGGGTGGGCGAGTCGAGCCGAGGCTCGGCCGGCGGGGACGGTTTGAAGGCGGCTCCGCCCTCTAGAAGCCGCTTCTTGGTGGCGTGGAGCTGCGCGGTGAGGAAGGCGATGGTGCCGGCTCTCTGCTCCAGCTCGCCGGATAACACGGCTAGCCGGTGGCTCTTGAGCTTCAGCTCGTCCAGGTACTTCTTTTCGCGCTCGCGGATCGTGTTCTCCAGCACCGAGATCATGGCGTTCTTCTGCTCAAGCTCACGCATCAGCTCGCTGTTCTCCTGCTCTTTGGCCTTCAGCTGCTCCTCCAGCTCCTCACAGCGATGCTGGAGCTCTCTGCAACGTGCCTCGCCATCGTCTGCCGAACACACAAACGGAACAGTTTCGACATGCCCTCTATTGTTGGATTATTACACTATATACAGTAATTCATACGTTCATTTTCAGTAAAGGTTTTATCCTTGATCAGGGTGACCGTGGATTCGGGTTCTACCCCAGGAAGACTGGGCGTGAGGTCGGAAGACACCCTGGATGGGATGCCAGTGCACCACCGCAAGAACCCATGCACACGCGAACACACGTTCACACCCAGTGGAAATTTACCAATTCGCCAATTCGCCTACTGGCTTTTTTTTTGGGAGCTGGGAGCAACCCGGAGAACCCTGATGAAACCCACTGAATAGACTTCAGGCGAGACCGACGAGACCCTGAAACAATAGGTGGTACAGCGGGCGGCAATGCTACCCGCTGTACCAACAATATATAGCTAGCATATTTTAAACATATACGTGCAATTCCCTCAGCAGTAATCAGACTTCCATTATAAAGTCATATTAAGTAGCCACGCGTGTTAAACCTGATGACGTGACACACACAGCTCACAAGCTTCTCATTGGAGCAGGTATAACAACCCCACCCTTCCCTTACCCGTTATTTAATTACTTATCACAATGAAGCATTAAACACATGATCACTCCAACCCCTGACATCCATCATCATCATTTAAAGGTTGGAAAAGACAAGATGCGGTTTCTACGCTGAGCCTGTAGAGGGCAGCGCTGACTAACACGAATAAACACACGCTTGCCAATTTCGTCACCTCTCCTTGGCGTCCCCTCGACTGCGCCCTCCTACGTCCTTCGGCCCGTGACCCAGAGACAGATCAACGTCCGACATCGTTAAAGACGTATCTTCGATTCTGATTCTGAATTAGATAAAGATCATGAAAAGGATCATATTTTCACCGTGATATTAGAAACAACTTGAACACATTTTTGGAAATCGACTGCACACACGAAATGTGATGCGCGGTCACGCTTCACGCCGACACAAAGAATGTGCCACCTATTTTTAGAAGTACGAAAGTTATTCTATCCATTTGCTCTCTCCATCTCTCGCTCTCTGTAGCAGTTAAACAGGGTGGGGCCACAAATGTACACAATAGACAGAGACAGCGAGAGAGAGACAGACAGAGAGAGAGACAGAGAGTGAGAGAGAGAGCCAAAGATAGCGAGAGAGAGAGAGAGACAGAGTGAGAGAGTGACAGAGAGAGAGATACAGAGAGAGAATGTGATAGACAGAGAGATTGAGTGAGAGACATACAGCAAGAGAGAGAGAGAGACAGACAGACAGCGAGAGAGACAGAGAGAGAGAGTGTGATAGAGACAGAGAGATCGAGTGAGAGATATACAGCGAGAGAGAGAGAGAGAGAGAGAGAGAGAGAGAAAGACAGACAGCGAGAGAGACGGAGAGAGTGTGATAGAGAGAGATCTAGTGAGAGATATACAGCGAGAGAGAGAGAGAGACAGACAGACAGACAGCGAGAGAGACAGAGAGAGAGTGTGATAGAGAGAGACAGAGAGATCAAGTGAGAGAGAGACATACAGCGAGAGAGACAGAGAGCGAGAGAGAGACAAAGAGAGTGAGAGAGAGTGACAGAGATACAGAGAGCGAGAGATACAGAGAGAGAGTGTGATAGAGAGAGACAGAGAGATCGAGTGAGAGAGAGACAGACAGTGAGAGAGACAGAGAGAGAGTGTGATAGAGACAGAGAGATCGAGTGAGAGATATACAGCGAGAGAGAGAGAGAGAGAGAGAAAGACAGACAGCGAGAGAGACAGAGAGAGTGTGATAGAGAGAGAGAGATCTAGTGAGAGATATACAGCAAGAGAGAGAGAGAGACAGACAGACAGACAGCGAGAGAGACAGAGAGAGTGTGATAGAGAGTGACAGAGAGAGAGATACAGAGAGAGAATGTGATAGACAGAGAGATTGAGTGAGAGACATACAGCAAGAGAGAGAGAGAGACAGACAGACAGCGAGAGAGACAGAGAGAGAGAGTGTGATAGAGACAGAGAGATCGAGTGAGAGATATACAGCGAGAGAGAGAGAGAGAGAGAGAGAAAGAAAGACAGACAGCGAGAGACAGAGAGAGTGTGATAGAGAGAGAGAGATCTAGTGAGAGATATACAGCGAGAGAGAGAGACAGACAGACAGACAGCGAGAGAGACAGAGAGAGTGTGATAGAGAGAGACAGAGAGATCAAGTGAGAGAGAGACATAGAGCGAGAGAGACAGAGAGCGAGAGAGAGACAAAGAGAGAGTGAGAGAGAGTGACAGAGAGAGAGAGAGAGAGATACAGAGAGAGAGTGTGATAGAGAGAGACAGAGAGATCGAGTGAGAGAGAGACAGACAGTGAGAGAGACAGAGAGAGAGTGTGATAGAGACAGAGAGATCGAGTGAGAGATATACAGCGAGAGAGAGAGAGAGAAAGACAGACAGCGAGAGAGACAGAGAGAGTGTGATAGAGAGAGAGAGATCTAGTGAGAGATATACAGCAAGAGAGAGAGAGAGACAGACAGACAGACAGCGAGAGAGACAGAGAGAGTGTGATAGAGAGTGACAGAGAGAGAGATACAGAGAGAGAATGTGATAGACAGAGAGATTGAGTGAGAGACATACAGCAAGAGAGAGAGAGAGACAGACAGACAGAGAGGAGAGACAGAGAGAGAGTGTGATAGAGACAGAGAGATCGAGTGAGAGATATACAGCGAGAGAGAGAGAGAGAGAGAGAGAGAAAGACAGACAGCGAGAGAGACAGAGAGAGTGTGATAGAGAGAGAGAGATCTAGTGAGAGATATACAGCGAGAGAGAGAGAGAGACAGACAGACAGACAGCGAGAGAGACAGAGAGAGTGTGATAGAGAGAGACAGAGAGATCAAGTGAGAGAGAGACATACAGCGAGAGAGACAGAGAGCGAGAGAGAGACAAAGAGAGAGTGAGAGAGAGTGACAGAGATACAGAGAGCAAGAGATACAGAGAGAGAGTGTGATAGAGAGAGACAGAGAGATCGAGTGAGAGAGAGACAGACAGTGAGAGAGAGAGAGAGACGGACAGAAAGACGAGCTGTCTCCTGTTACAGTGCTAATCGATATGTGTAGAGGAGCATCTCATCCTCTACTGACCTTCAGCTCTGCTCTCCACACACACACACACACACACACACACACACAAAGCAAGCATTTAGACTAACTGCAGTATATTTTCCAATAGCGAGGTGGCAGCGTCGCTGCAATTTAAACCTGGCGTATAAAACAAACCCGTCACAGCAATCTCGCGTCTTCCAACATTTACAACAGTGTGGAGGAAAATCTTTCGCACCCGGACACATACCCGAAGCATTTCTGATTTCTTTACCCCACAGCGGTGTTGAGTTCTCGACTCTGACTGGTCAAGGAGGTGTAGTTCTGTTATAGCTGCTGTTATAGAAACACTTGTATGGAGGATACTCACACTATAACAATAAAAAAAAAAAAAAAAAAAACATACAATGGTGAAGTACAGATGCTCGTTTCCTTCCTTCACTTTATATCTCGCAATGCTGACTTTCTTTCCTCACAATTACGAGTTCACGTCTCACAAATCTGAACATACTGACTCTCTCTCTCTCTCTCTCCCTCTCTCTCTCTCTGTGTCTCTCTCTCTTTAAGTCTAATAGCAGACGCTGACAGGATGAGCTCATGTGGTCGTAATGGCGTGACTCACACACAGGGTCAGCTCTCCCTCTGACCTTTCCAATCACGTGAATGTCTAATCCTAATAACACCTCTATACTCTCTACTGATCCATCGCTCTACACTCAGGAGGATGAGGCGGAAGACGTCCGAGACGAATCTGAGAGACATGACGTGACGGCTGTCCGTCAACGTGTCCAGACGACCGATTGTCTCTTTACAGCTGACATCTACCAGCGCTGTGCGTGTGTGTGTGTGTGAGAGAGAGAGAGAGATGGCGCCGATGAGGCCCAGACAGTCCAGCCTGCAGATAATGCATTAGCCCATGTGCATTAGCGCTGCTTTGACATAGCTGTGTGTAATTTTATTTCCTGGACCATCTCTACAGCAGCAGCAACAACAACAACCGATGAGTAGAGCTAGTTCCTCTCACATTCTGTGTTTAACACAGAATTTAGTTGAATTTGACCAGTATGTACCAGCGTGTGGCGACGTTGAACACTGAACATCCAAAAACTGGGCTGGAAGGAATGATGTCACGCTCCCTCGTGCTGCTCCACATGCAGTGCCTTCGTTTATGACCACAAAAATAGCATCAGAGACCGAGGAAGACACCTATCAAATTATCACAAACGCAGGCGTGGCATCAGCGAATCACACTGACGCAAGCAGACAGCTGAAAGCCCTTTGTATACGTGCACCAGGCGTTTTATTTCACGCCAGAGAGCCGCGCTGATGTAACGTAATTTAGCCTCGCTTTACTTCAGCTCTGTACTGTTTCCTGAACTTCGCCTTCACTACAGAGTACTGATTCATACTCCCTCGGTCAGGCCTGGAGAACATCTGTCTCTAAAGACATCTTCACCAAGAGCACACCGCACGGTAAAGTCTAATTCAATTCTCCCACTCGCAGTTCCAGTACGGCCGTGATAATGTTCACACCGAGCCTGCGCTCGAACGCCGGCAAAGACCAGTCGCAGCCGAGAGTGTGACGGAACGGAACAGAATGGAAGACCAACACAAACAGAACATAATAAAAACAATAAAAAACTAGAATAGAAATAAAAGAGAATAGAATAGAATGGAGCACGATACAACAGAACATAATAATGAAAAAAAATTAGATTATCACAGAATAGAACATAATAGAATAGAATAAAAGATAATAGAATAGAGTAGAATGGAGCACGATACGACAGAACATAAAAATAAAATAGAGCAAAACAAAAATCGATTAGAATTGAACACAATACATTAATAGAGCACAATAGAACATAATGGAACACAATAGAACGCAACACAATAGAACCCAACAGAATGGAATAGAACAGAATGAAAACATGGAACAGAATGGAACACGGTACAACAGGATGGTATAGAACAGAATAGAACAAAGCAGGACCAAACCAAACAGAACTGGATAGAACAGATTTTAAACGGAACGGAATAAGATTAGCAAAACCAACACAGCAGAACAGAATACGTTCGAAGAGAACCAGATTGAACAGAACTGAACTGACTTAGATCCTAAACAAACACACACAAAAAAACCCCAGAATAGAGCAGAAGAGAACCGAACAGATCAGATCAGATCAGAGGAGAACAGAACGGAACAGAATATATCGGTACTGAGTAGAACAGAGCCAAAAAAACAACAACATGATTTAACAGAGCCGAACAGAACAGATTACAAAATAATATACAGCAGAACAGATTATCGTCCGAAAGAACCAAAGAGAACAGAACGGAACAAAGAACCGAACGGAACAGGACAGAATGTAAAACAGAACAGAATAAAATGAATGAATTTCTATAAATATGAACAGAATATTTATTTATATATTTATAGTGTGGAACAGAACAGAAGTGAAGAGAAGATGAGAAGACCATGTGACCGTGATAAACAAACAAGCAAACAAACAAACATTTGTGTGTGTGTGTGAGACTGGGAAATTAATCAGGGGACAGAGAGGGGTGTGTGTGTGTGTGTGTGTGTGTGTGTGAGTGAGTGAGTGAGTGAGGGTGTGTGCTGGCTAGGCTGCTGGGTTGCCAGGTTACAGCTCAGGGCCATGGTGATGTATGTGTGTTTGGGGACAGAGGGCTATTTCTCTCCAGATCGCTCTCTTTCTCCCTCCCTCTCCTTTTCTGCAGCGGCACTAAAACCTTATTTACAGCCCACTGCACTTTAAACCGCTTCGATCACCACCCGAGGACCAGCACTAATCACTAACACAGTGAAAAATACATAACATTAAATAATAAGTCGCACACGGGGTGAGAGAAGAACGTGGTCCAAACTTCTGCATCAGAGGCTGTGTTTAAAACACAGACAGAGATGATAAACGTGTGTGAGTGTGTGTGTGTGATTTTACCGTTCGGATTAGAACTCCGGCACGTCAGCTCATATGTCAGATCTGTGAGGGTGAGACAGGAGGTGAGAGACGGAGAGGGAGACAGAGAGACAGAGAGAGAGAGAGAGAGAGAGAGAGAGGAGATGTTAGACTGGAGACAGGGGAGATGTTAGACTGGAGGTACAGAGCATCCTTCATAGTGGATTCCTCACTTAGTCTTATTAATATTATTAATATTTATATTATTGTGTACTTGGAGAAAAGATCTCTTAATGAACCCTTAATTAAAAACTATACACAATGTAAATGTTTATTTACATACACACATATAAAAGATATATTTAATGATCTATTGATATATGTTGATATATATTGACATATACGCTTAAGTGCTATAGTCGGTAGACTGTAGAGTGTGTGTGTGTGTGTGTGTGTGTGTCTGTGCGTGTACCAGTGCAGTGCTGCTGCAGGCGGCGTATTTCCGCATGGAGCCCCTTCAGCGTGTCGGCGTGGTCCTGCTGCAGGAACAGCAGGTTCTTCAGCGCACTGTGAAGCTGATTCTCCAAGGTCACATTCTCTGAGGCCATGATGACCAGCTCACACGCTCACAGGCTCACACACACACACACACACACACACACACACACACACACACACACACACACACACACACACACACTCACACACGCAAACACCCACCAAAGCTGCAAACACAGGGGGGAGAGATGGGGCATACTTAAAGTTAAGACCTTCACCTTGTTTAGATTTTTACTTCTCCACAAAAAGCTGTGGAAACTACCCATTATCTAAAATATGTCTGCGGAGTTGTGCAAGATTTAAACCTCATGCTTCAAAGTACAGCATGTTGTTGTGCCCGGAACACTGCGTCTCCGAAGATTTAACATCTTGGAAAAAAAAACTCCGATCGTGTTACAAGACCTAGGACCACGTCGATATATTGAGGAAGGTCTCGGATTCTGCAGTCTCATCGAGGTGCGTTATAGGTGCAGGAGGCTCAGTGCTGTTACGTTAGCAAAATACTAAAAGCAGGGGTGCCAATAATTGTGACACACTTTTTTTTTTATTAAGGAGTCTATTTTGATAGGGGTTTTTCCGAATAAATGTGCTTAAAGTAATGGCCAGAGTTACCGGGTGAGATTAAGCTAATTAACCACAAATCAAGGGTGCCAATACTTATAGAGACATGCTGTCGATGCTGACTGGAAAAGATTACGAAACCATCTCTAGAGTTTGGACTCCGCCAAACTACAGACAGACTACAGACAGTGCGAATGGAGGGAATTCAAGAACATTATTATCTTCATCAGGAGCGATAGACCAACAAAGATCACACCAAGAAGAAGACGTGTAAATAGTCCGCAACGTCACAAAGGAACCTTCTAATCGACTAAAGTCCTCTCATGATTATAAACAGTGACAAACTGCAGCACAGTTCAAGTCTAAATGATCAGGAAATAAGGTGGCACAATTCAGACCACATAATATTCTTAATTAATAATAACGATGATAATAATAATAATAAATATAATTTCATTAAATATGAGTGTGACTGGTCTATTCTTTAGCAACTTGTGAAAATTTCCGAGAGCGAGAGAGAGAGAGAGAGCGATGAGAGAGAGAGATGAGAGAGATATGAGAGATGAGAGATGAGAGAGCGATGAGAGAGAGATATGAGAGAGATGAGAGATGAGAGAGATATGAGAGAGATGAGAGAGAGAGCGATGAGAGAGAGAGATGAGGAGATGAGATGAGAGAGAGAGAGAGAGAGATGAGAGATGAGAGAGATGAGATGAGAGAGAAGAGAGAGAGATGAGAGAGATGAGAGAGAGATGAGAGAGAGAGATGAGAGATGAGAGAGAGAGAGAGAGAGATGAGAGAGAGAGATGAGAAGAGAGAGAGATGAGAGAGAGAGAGAGAGAGAGAGAGAGAGAGAGAGAGAGAGAGAGATGAGAGAGAGAGAGAGAGAGAGAGAGATGAGAGAGAGATGAAGAGAGAGATGAGAAACAATTAAGGAATATTTTAACAATGTAATATAATCAACTAATCTGCTATATCAGGTAAATAAACTCACACTTATCCTCTATAAGTATGAGGAAGTATACTGTGTGTGTGTGTGTGTGTGTGTGTGTGTGTGTGTGTTTAAGCTTCACTTTGAGGGCAAATGCCATGTGAACATGGCTGAATCAGGGACAAAAGCAGTGCTGAACTGATGGAATAATAAGCAGGTCACACACAGACACACACACACACACACACACACACACACACACACACAGACACACACATACACATACACACACACTAAGTGCAGCCTTGCCTTCTCCTGATAGCACTATTCTTTCCCATCATCATCCTGCCTTACAGAACAAAGAGCCATGGACAGCTAATGATAGCATTACAGCCTGTTAGAGGAGGCAGCAGACAGAAAAAGAGATAAAAGGAGAAAAAAAAGAAAAGAAAAAAGAAGGGTTTAATAGCAGCAGGGCACAGGAGCAGCTGGGCACTGGAGAGGCATCACACCGAGCTGGTTACAGACGGAGAGAGGGAGTAAACCGCATCCCTGCATAATCAGTCTTTATGAATCTCTTGTGACGCAGTCTTAAAATAAGACCTCGACCTCGTTCGTATGCACCAACACGCAACAACCCGAGCGTCAATGCTTCATGGAACATCATGCGCTCACCTTGCTAACGAGGCACTTCGGAAAGTTGGGAAGAAGTCTTCATCGTTTCAATGAGGCTGCTCACACCTTCCTTTTACATGATTATATTAGTATTTGCTACAGATCGTCAGCGTAGACACACAACGTAGCTTCTCATACCGTTGTGAGAAGGTAAATACATCAGTGTTAAAGTTATTACCTAAATCGCTAACATTAGCCGGCTAGCTTCTTGCCTGCATCAAGGACGACCAAGAAAAGTGATCATTTCACAGCTTGTAGACTTACAGTTAAACAAGTTAAAAAGATCCTAACCGATACCACTGCTAGAGCTAGCACGGTTACTCTTTACTTCCTATCTTAGCCCTTTAATGATAATGCTAGTTCATAAGTTAGCTTGTTTAACCTAACGACACATTGTTTGTAATGGCATTTTGGCATCCTGCTGAAGTTCTGATCACATCACCACCACGCCCAGCTTGTCTAACTAGCTTGCTTAATCTCAGCGGCAAGCTCCTTAGCTAGCACTTAGCCAGAAACCTTAACTCAAGCTTGGAATGATTTAACTTCAGTAACCATTTTATCCTGGTCAAGGTCACGTTAGATCCCGAGCGTGAGGTGGGAATGCAACATGGATGCGACGCCAGCTTATCACAGGAGACCATGCACACACATTCAGGTACTCAATGACACCCAGGGTGAGTTATCTTCGCTAATTCACCGACTGCCATGTCTTTGGAAGGTGTGAGGAAACAAAGTTAGGGAGAACATGCACAGAAACTACGTGATAGTGTAACCCAAACTCGGGTTCAAACCAGTGACCTTGGAGTTATACTGTAAGGGACTTCAAGACGCCCGAGTAAACTGATGCAAAGCTTTTCAAAGAATCATCAAATTATTACACACTTCAATCACATAAATGTGCACTTATCCCATGAGTGGGGTTGATTAGAAGCTCTAAATCAGGCCTAAAACCCCTTCAGTCTGAATAATTCAGCGAGGATCATCCTCCTCCGCTCTAATATTGATCATGAAATCTAATAAACGTGTCACATCTGGATGTTCAGAGAATTACAGAAGAGGAGGAGGGGAGCCGAGAGACAGGACGCAGACAGACAGACGGCAGACCGGGCTAATTTTTACAGTTATGTGAGGACACGTCTGTGGGTAGCTAGCGACAAGCTGCTCGTAGTAATGCACTCTTACGGTAGTGTAGTAGCGAGCGGTATGACGTTTGATCCGGTATACAGGTTTTAATTCTCCTTAAGGTGTGGATTTTGTGTGTGTGTACCAATATACCAGTACATATAAGGTATTAAGTGACACTATAAGACTATCATTATGCAGTGAGAACATACACAGCACCAACTGTGGCTTCAGGGTGGAAAGAAATGGATAAAAAACTGATGTTACCTTCTAGAACAAGGTAACCTCACCGGAGAGGAATCTGGTTCTGTCAGAATTGCGCAGATTGGGGAAGAGGTACACCATGTTTGTCTAATATGCCGGACAGGGACAGTGGGAAACTGGGAGAGCGTGAAGAGAAGGAAGCTCAGCTGGAAGGACATATGGCAGCGAGATACAAGCCAAAACTGCTTCCATAAAGTGCAACATATGACATCCGTTCCTCACCAATGAATCTGAACCAGTGGAAGGAGAAGATTCATAAGGCGTGCTACTCTCAAATTCAAACACCATATCAAAGGAAGCTAAACCTGGAGGCACAATCAGGTCAATCTCTTAGAACTAAGCAAGAGAGAAATGCTAGTTTTAGATAGTGCGGAATTTTCAATGCCCTGTTTCCCAGAATAATCTAACCCAGTGCTACCAAAGATGCTTGTCAAGGATGGGGAGCTGGGATGGACTAAGCTCTTATCAGCGACCAGGTTCGGACAACTGGAGGCAGCCTGAGACTTGATCTGGTGGGTTGGTAGAGTTACGAGAGCCTTGAGAAAGGATGAAACCAGTGGGTGTAGGATTTAATCAAGGATTTCTGGCAGCTTCGACCTCTAAGCTATAAAGGGAGATGGGAATTTGAACCTCATTATGCCTGGCCACAAAGGCACCAAAACAATATGTGCATCAGAGGAAAGTTTATTCAAACTGGCCTGCTGGAGACCAGACAAACACATAGGAAGCCATTTTAAGACACTTTTCTGAAGATACTGTGGGCTAATCAATTAAATATTCCCATTTGAAAACCAAAATTTGTAGCCAAAAGAACAAGCATGAATGCCCTGCACACTGAAAACACCTAACCCGCTACAACCAAAGATGCCTGTCAGGTAAGGGGTGCTGGAAATGGAATAATCGCCCACCCACCAGCAACTAGGTTTGGAAACTGGGAAGCAGCTTGAGATGGATTTAGGGTTTGGGGCAGATTCCTTGTTATTCTACTAACAGTACGTCAGGCACAAAGGCTTGCAATGTGAGGTGACTGTTTCTCTTTTTCTCTTGGCTACGAAAGGACACATAGATTTGAGGACAAACCTTATGCTTGAACATGAAGGTCCAAATTGGGATCTAGATGATGGAATAGACTGGACAAATACATTAAAGAGTATAAGGGAACAATGGTAGTGTTGTGGCCGAGTACCATACAGAAGATACTTCGAGGTCATGGTACAACAAAGTGCCAGCATGTTCATGTTGCCACAGGTGGGTTCTTGTTAGTAGCCTACGTGACCACCATTCCTTGGCTTAGGATACTCTCGCCTTACTGCATCACACAGGGACAGTGAGGTTTGGCCACGTACTCATAAATGTTCTCGGGAAAGACAGGTATCAGGTTACAACAACAGGTCAAGGTTTTGGGACTCCAGAACTCACTTGAGAGGTTGCCTCATTAAGAACAGAAAGTGCTAGAGGATAATTTCCGGTGAGCTGGTGCTTTAGATCTTTTACTAGCACAAGGGACTGATGACACACAACAACAGAAAAATGCCGCACTACCTAAAACTAGCATTTACTTTTTACACACCTTTCCATTTTCTTCTTTCCTCACTTCACACATCATCACTCCGAGCTGACTTGACAGCTGCTGCGTTACATTTTCTTTCCGTCACCTTCAAATATGGACCAGCAAGAAGCAAAGACACTGCCTACACATACGCACACACACACACACTCTCTCTCTCTCTCTCTGGAGATACGCTAGCTGATGTTTTCTTTGTGTATTTCAGGGACATCTAATCATACTCTTCTCATTAGTGTGACCGCTGAGCTCAGACTTAGTAAGACGTTCGGCAGCTTTTCTCTCTTACATCATCAACATGAATAAAACATCTGATCTCATCCTGATGATCGCCAGGTCAACCCGCCCCTCCCACACACACACACACACACACTTATTACTAAATCCCAAGCTGTGTGAAAGGTTTTGAGTAGCGCAAGAAACAGCTAACGCCTGATGACCCGCATTAGACTAGAACAGTAAGCGAGACAGAGGGACGGCGCAGACAGACTCTATTATTAATGAGCCATCTTTGCGTGCGATCTAAGGGTGTGTGTGGGTGTGAGCTCAGCTAGTTCTGATGTTGATGGATATCCGATACGTCGGAAGGTAAAACATCCGAGCGCTTCCTGAAACGCAATCGTCTTCCCATCACCAGCCATGACGTCGTCACGTTTATGTTGCGGCGAGTACCCAAACGGCTCCCGCTGGGACAGTGGGCTCAGGCCAATGGCGCTCAGGCTATTAGCTTCACCGATTACCTATAGGAACTGTTTAAAAATCGACCGGCTCGAGCGGTCATAAAAAAACCCAATATGCAGACCACAGACTCATTTCATCATCCTCTTCATCCAAGCACACTGTTGGTCGGTTTTAACACTCTGCTCTAGGAGCGGCACGTGACGAAGATCCGGTCACGTGACGCACGTCGCTAGGCGCTGCGATCATTTCGATTAACAGAACTGCAATTAAGCGTCTGTTTTGTGTTGAGAAAAGCGTATAGTGTGCCAGAAACCTTTGCTCAGTTGAAACGTGTCAAGGTGTCGATATGTGTCTTGTAGAACCGGCAAGGGACACTTTCATTTTCCAGACAGATTGGAATAAACTGGATCTAGGTACGCCAGAAGGTGAGAGTTTGTTACTTAGATTTACTTCTAATTAAAAATGTTAACATTACAATCAATTCAAGCAAGAGCGCGAGTCTGGATTCGTGAGCTCACAACAGACACAAGGACGACATAACCTTGAACTTAACCCTAACCCTAACCCTAGTACATTATTAAACTATGGATTGAGTCTCTTTTTTAACAAAATGTTAAGACAATGGGGGAAGAAAATGAAGCACATTTCAGAGATTCAGAGATGAAATCATACAGGACGAGTATCGAATCCATCGTTACTGCCGTCCACGAGCAGCAGCTCCACTTACCCTAATTCCGAACCGCTGAACTCCCGGACTCGAGCCCTCCCTTAGGAAGCATTTGTGGGAGAAGCTGAAATGTTAAAGCGCTGACGCCGGAGTCAGGTTTGATCTGACGCTGTTCCAATCTAATGGCCCGAAATGCAACCTGCTACCCACCTATGGGACATACGAGCCCCAGAGCTCTCCGGAAAAATCCTTTTCTAATGCTTCAATTCTCCTCGTTCATCTCTCCACCTCCTTTTTGCCTCTTCACTTTCCACTTCCTTTTTCGCTCCTTCAGCTCTCTTCACATTTGCACCTCCGATTTCACTTCCTTTCTTTTTTGCTCCTTCACCTCTCCACCTTTTTCCATTTCCTACACTCCACCTACTATTTTTGGCTCCTTCAACTCTCCACCTCCTTTTTTGCTCCTTCACCTCGCCACCTTTTTCCATTTCCTTCACTCCATCTCCTTTTTGGGCTCCTTCAATTCTCCACCTAATTTTTTGGCTCCTTCAATTCTCCGCCTCCTTTATTTTTCTCTTCACATTTGCACCTTCTATTTCACTTCTTGTCCTTTTTCCACCTTCACCTCTCCACCTTTTTCGTTCACTCCACCTTCCTTTTCGGCTCCTTCGATTCTCCACCTCTTGCTTGTGTCTATTTCTTTTTCTGTCATGACATCCTCAGGTGGGAAGCTTTGGTATACCACACACACACACACACACACACACACACACACACACACACACATATATATATATATATAGATGTCCATGCCCTCGAGACAGATTCCCTCTCACTCTCTCTCACTCTCTCTCTCTCTCACTCTCTCAGACCATGCTGCATTTCCTCTTCAGCATTAATAATCAATGAGCTACAGCACCAGAGGAAAGTCTGAGAGCATCGCTTACACACACTCACACACACTCACACACTCATATACTGACATACACATACACTTTGCCCAGTGCTTTGGAAAGCAATCACAATATTATACTGTATGATTTCTGGCTATTGCTTTAAGTCAGCGATACGTCAATTTACACCTGACCGATCAGGAGAGAGAGAAAGAGAACTTTGGCAATAATCCCAAACTGTAAGAGACAACAATCAAAAATCTTCAACCAGCAGAAACAGACAGTGATGAAGGCTAGACAGACGATGAGCCTTAGTCTCTAGTCAAACGTGTAATAAAGTACAGCAAGTACAAGCTTTTAAAACGACTCCGGTCGATACTTCATGGTAATTATTCGGAATTGGCATCATCCGCATAATAATTCATGCTTCCAAGTAGAGGTTTACTGACATATTGATGCGGCTCGTAACGCTTGGCGTGAAACTGACTGCGGGCACCAACGCCGCTACCGTGACCCGTGCCAGCGATTTGGAATTTCCACTAGAGAACGTAGAGATGTACGGTTTCCTTCTCTGGTGTTTACGGGTCGGACGTTCGCGCCAGCCTTGCATACGAAAAAAGCCAAGATGGTGAGAAGTTTCATTTCCACTCATACCTAACATACGTAAAGAAGGAAAGAATTAAAATACAAGTCCTGGCAAAGAGAATCACAAATGTGCTACTAGACCAAAAACGGATACGCTCGATGCAGACGTTTGAACGCTTTTGAATCGGTACACAGGACGGTCTTGGAGACATTTACGTTCAGCAACAAATCTAAAGCCTTGATGAAAAAACCGCACAAGCCGCATTTACTTTCCCACTTGCCCAGGCAAAGTTGATAAGTTACTTATGTTCATAAGTGAGCCTTTAACAACAAACCTGCTGTTAACCATTCTACATTCACGCAGAATTATTTGCTGAAGGTAAACAATGCTGTTTAATATATTTGATCCTTTAACAGTGCTAGAAAAATGGACAAAATTGCTTTATGTGTAACATTAAAGTGCACCTATTATGGTTTTGAAACGTGCCTAATTTTGTTTTAAAGCTCTCATGCAATAGATTTACCTGCATCCGAGATCAAAAAAACACTTTAACCTGCTCATAATTTAAACCGCAGCGTTACCTTTTCTCCCCTAGTGTCACAAACGACTCGTTAAATGATCCGTTCTAAAGGATTCATTCTAAACTCCTCCTTTCAGAGAGCTTACTCTGCTCTGATTGGTCAGACGTCCCAGTCTGTTGTGATCGGTTTACCGTGTGTTTCAAAAAGGCAACGCCCACTACTGTAACCAGTTTCAGCTCGGTCTGTCACCGATCAGTCGAAGAAGACCAGAGGTGGGGCTTTTTTGTTACGAACCTACGTAGGTTAGTACAGGAAGTAAAGTCTGGAATCACTAACGAGTCGTTTCAGCTGTTCAGAATCAGAATCAGGAGTCGATAACGCAGTCTGTCTCTATGAAAGGTAATGTTTGAAAAACCATAATAGGTGCACTTTAATGTTAGTACTCTTTATACCTTGATTGGTCAAGAAGGTGCAGCAGCACACACGGGTTTACAGTATATTAATTCACTCGTTCTACTACGTTATCGTTTCTATAGTAACAGCGAACTGACAAAATCTAAACCTAATAATAAATGGATGAAAATCTGTATGGAAAAATAAGCTGTAATTATTGATTAATCAGATGTCTATTTAACACTTATGGAAGGAGTCTCCAGTGCCGGTGACTGATCCGCCAGTCTTCAGGACAAAGTTTGTTGTTTCTCAGTGAAATAAAACATAGAGGCTGGTGAAAGAATGACTGAACATTAAATGTAACAATAAACGGTTAAAAGTACAACATGTCGTTCATCAATTAATTAAAACTCGCAATCGTCGGCAATCCGCTGCGGTATAAGGGGAGTAAAACACGTCACGCCGTGCTTATTGGTAATCATTCGACTTTGTCGTGAGCAGAAAGTACGCTTCAGTTTTTACATGTGCGCGAAGAACAGCGTACAGTACACGTGACGCAAACTTCGTCATCAGTAGAGTATGCACATAGTTTCCAGGTCAGGACAGGTCGCACGTGCGCATTCAATTCTTTTGCACTATTTAGTTCTTCCAAAAGGTGGCAACAGTAACCCAGGGCCATCGATCCTCAAGGTAATCGAAGAAAAAAAAAACGGAAACGGGCGCAGGTTAGAAAGTACCCGCGTTCGTATAATTCTAGCCTTAAAGTGCACGAGGATTCGTATATGGGTGCTAATCGTGGCGAAGAGACTGCCCGTGCATTCTTCGTTGTCGTCCTTCACACCAGAAGACCTGCTTTACTGTTCTGCACTGACTCTTACAGGCCAGGAGCGGAAGTGCAAGTTGCCGCATGCCTCGACCGCCTGTGTACGCATACATGTCAAACGGCGTGTATTTGGAAAGGCTATGCGTACAACCAAATATATATATATATATATATATATATATATATATATATATATATATATATTTTTTATTTATTTAAAAAAAAAAAAAAAAAAAAAATTTTCACGCCACCGTATGCGTCGATTAGCTTCCTATAAGAGCACGAACGTTTTTATTCCGCACGAGGTGAGAAACATAACGTTTTAACATTCGGAACGTTAACCTTCCGCGAGACGTTTTTGTAAACGACGAAACAATCGAAGCACAAAAACCAAGCCCGCAAACGTTTTCCACAAGAGAGCAAACTACCACAGGTACAGGATGAATAATCCAGAAGGTTCTATGTAAATCTTGAAGCGTTTCTGATTGGTCAGAAATCATTAACTAATTTGCATATTTCTCTCTCACACACACACACACACACACACACACACACACATATATATACACACACCGCGATATAAACGGTTCAACGGTATACTGCGCAGTTGTGTGGAAAAGCCCGAAGGCACATCCGTTATAAACAGCAGCTGCATTGCGGACATGAAGAAGAAACCATGATTTAAACAAATAAATATATATATATATATATAATTCTTTTCAAACGACCCCATAGGGAAAGTCACATTCATCTCCAAGGACAACCATTTTGACAACTCAACTCGTGCAAAGCCACAACAATAACGCCGTCGTTACTGGACACGTAGACAATAACAAATAGGCGTGGGAGAAAATGAACTATTTATTACACGTTTGGAGGCCGTAATGGGGTGCACACATTTACGCACAGCGTTTTCTATGATAGACACTTCATGCGCAGTTAGCTTTGTTATGGCACGCAGACGGGCAGGTGCACGCGCGAGGAGGATGCGCTCGAGCTCTCGGTTCTTCCGGACCGGATCCCTCAAATAACAACAACAACAACAATAATAATAATAATAATAATAATAATAATAATAAATGTACATGTATACATAAGCATAAACATATATATATGTATATATATGATCAAAGAATTTGTTGTGCGTAAACACGTACCTTCAGTATTCACGGCGTAAGAGAGTGTTTAAGAAAACGGAGCGACATATTGTTTATTTTTAACAGATAATATCTCCGGGATTTCTGTTCTCCTCCGACAGTAGAGAGCGCCTGTGTCCTTCCTTCCTTCCCCCTCTCTCTTCTCTCTCTCTCTCTCTCTCTCTCGCTCATATGTCACCCCGAGCAACGATACAATAAAGCAAAGCATGCTGGGAAACCGAGTATAACATACCAGTTAGCAAGAATGAGCTAAGTCGTGCTAATCGCTTTGCTTGGATCAATGTACCGGAGACAGCGACTCGGTCTCCTTCACACGTACACTTGTCGTAAACACGACTCCCCGAAAAGGACAAAGCGACCCGCTTAGACACGAGTAGACACTTTTTACGTGGGTCACGCCATGAAAACGGCAGACATTCGAATGCGCGATATAAAATGTAGAGTGTGCAGCGGTGCTGGAACGCTTGTGAATTCTTTCGACATGTCCGCATGAAATATGACCTAAAACTAAAATTCACTCCTAAAAGCAGACCGAGAAGAACCCAGTTCAATAATGGAGATAAAAATATTCTACTTGGTCATTTATTTATCGAGGTAAACCGACCCAGTGTTGCACGTCTGTGAGCGGTAAAAGTATAAAGGTTTGATTTGGGTATCTGGTGTGACCCCCTTGTGCAGTAATAACTGCAGATAAACGTTTGGGGTAACTGTTGATCGGTCCTGCGCATCGTCTCGGAGGAGTTTTAGACCGTTCCTCAGTCCAGAACAGCTTCAACTCGGGGATGTGGGTGGGTTTCCTCACATGAACTGATGGCTTCAGGTTCCTCCACGACATTTCTACTGGATTAAGGTCAGGACTTTGACTCGGCCGTTCCGAAACATTCACTATATTCTTCTTTGATCGTTCTTTGGTAGAACCACTCGTGTGCCTTAGGAACGTTGTCTTGCTGCATGACCCACTTTCTCTTCAGATGCAGATCACAGAGAGGCGTCCTGACATTTTCCTTTAGAGCTCGCTGGTGTGATTCAGAACTCACAGTTCCATCAATGACGGCAAGCCGTCCTCGTGAGATGCAGCAAAACAGGTCCGAACCATGAGACTACCACCACCATGTTTCACAGACCTGGTAAGGTTCTAATGCTGGAATGCAGTGTTTTACTTTCTCCAAACATAGCGCTTCTTATTTAAACCAAAAATTCTATTTTGGTCTCATCTATCTACAAAACATTTTCCCACTAGCCTTCTGGCTCTTCCACGTGAACTTCAGCAAACTGCAGAAGGGCAGCAATGTTGTTCTAGGAGAACAATGGCTTTCTCCTTGCGACCCTGCCATGCACACCATTGTTGTTCAGTGTTCTCCTGATGGTGGACTCATGAACATTAGCCAATGTGAGAGAGGACTTTAATTGAGTAGAAGTTACCCCGGGTTCCTTTGTGACCTCGCAGCTCTATTTACACGTCTTGCTCTTGGAGTGTTGGTCTCCACTCCTGATGAGGAATCTGTCTGACTGTGGATTTAGTTTTGAAATAGTTCTGTAACCTTTTCCAGACTGATGAGCATCTACAACTCTTTTTCTGAGGTACTCAGACATCTCCTTTATTCGTTCGGTTGAATGGCTCCATAACAATAATCCTGATCGTATTACCTATTTGCTTTTTTTTGTTGTTGCCTTTTTCCTTCTTCACTTTTCCAACACCGTAATGGCAGAAGAAGTAGCTCTATCCGTTCTATGAAGTCACCGAGTTGATTCATCCAGACCTACACAGCGTTATTTGTTATATAAGCAGTTTAAGAATATTGATAGTTCCCTTTCATCCTAGAGAAAACAGCGACGTGTTGGGGTGTGGTGGACCTACAGGACTTTCCATCATATACACGACGCAGATTCTTTTCAAATCAAGTTATAACCACTTTCACCTGCTGAGTGGAGCTCGACCAAGAAGAACATTCCAGAACACAGAAACATGATCATCCACCTATCTGGAACGAGGCAGTCGGGTCTGCTGATGTCCAGTTTCTTCCACTTATCCTGGATGTTCAACGTGATTTGCTTATGCCTTCTTCTGAAGTCTGAGTGATGCAAACATTCTGAAACGGATACAGATTGGTGTCACAATAGGCAACATACCTGCTGATATATTACACATTTACACACGAGGCTTTAATGCAGAATTGCTTTGATGTAGTCTGTTTAAAGACACAGGCTACTAAAGCTATCTAAAGCATACAGTATAAATAAATGCATAAAATAACCTAAATGCCTGTCTAAATCTAGGACGCATACAGCATGCATGGATGAGTACTAAAACTAAGTAATGCATACTACATTTAGGACTGATGCTAAATATAATATTGAATGCATACTACGTACGTCTATATCCGGGTGCGTCCAATGTCTAAATACATATGTCTCATATTAGATCTAAATGTATTCTTCATCTATATCCAGGAAAATACTACGCCTAGTACATACTACATCTAGGTGCACACTGTGTTTAATGTTTATGATATGATTACTATGTTTTGTCATTGATTAAAGGGGAATTGGTGCAATGTGAAGGATGGACACTAGAGGGCAGCACGGTCGCATCTTGTGTAAATTTGTTTCTTTCCTGAGCTATGTGTGATTTATTTATTTATTTATTTAAAAAAAATTTTTCAGGTACTGAGCTTGATTTATTCCCCTCCTACATGTTGTATTCATTCTTTTTTCAGTGATTTGTCGGTGTTGATTCAGTTTAATATTTGCAGATCGTGACTCTTACGAGGACGGCGAGTTCCTTTAAAAAGTTGATGGTGAAATATACAGTAGAAGCATGTCATGCATTTTTCCCCTATTCATCTCTCCTGTGAGACTGAATCATTCGCCAAGCATGAATGCTCGGCATACTTTTTTTCTTTTCTTTTTTGATTGCAGAATGGCTCTGCTGTGCAAGCTCATCCAATGTGCACAGATTTGTATCTGTGGTTGTGTGTGTTTGTGTGCGCTGCACTTCTCTTCAGTGCTAATGCAGACTCCAGGCAAGAGGACTAAACGACACAACACACATAAATCATTCATGAGCCTTTAAATGCAAATGCGGTGCAGATTCACATTGATCCGAGGAGCATTTGCATACACTGCAATGAGGATTCGTGGCTCTCGCTTCAACTTCCTCAAACTTTCCCAGACACTAGTGTTGATCCTGAGTAAGAGCATCGGGTCTGGGGTCAGCCTGTGATATTTACATCCTTTCGAGCACACACACAAATAAAAAAAAAAAAGCGTCTGTCCTTTGGAAACGTGATCTTTTCTGAGAACCACAGACTGGTGGGCGTGTCCGCGAGCCTTTGTATAAGTAGCGAAACCCTCGGTGTTGTGTTGTTATGGACAATCAACGATTGGGTGGTGAAATCAAGAAGCGTTACTGTTTCCGCTACCGAAATGTACAGTTATTTTCCATTTAAAGTGTTTTATTCCTCTTATACATGAGCAATTCCAATTTATATCCATTTCTAGCTACGTTTAAAGTTACCCGCAATACAAGTTAGCGCTTACGTTATAGCAGCTGGAAACAATGCTTCCCTCGCCAGCCTCTCATTTTCTCTCGTTTGAAGATAGTCATGTTGCTTGTCGCGTTACAAAAAAACTCACTGCTTGTTACAAAGTTCTGATACCGGAGACTCCTTCCATTACTGTTTTCTGTAAGAAGAAAAAAATCAAATAATAATAATAATAAAAAGTCACGTCTTACAGAGAATTTTACCCGGCCATTTTACACCTGATTTTATTTGTCGAATAACAGCACTATTTAAAAATCCATTTATTATTAGCCTTAGATGATTGTGGAGCGTTCGCCATACAAGTCCTCGTGTTGCTATAGAAACAACAGCATGGATTAAACTTAAAGCCGCTCTTAAAAAACATTTCTAAAATTGACCGTTTTTGTTACGTAGCTAGTTAGCGTTAACAATCTGACGTCGTCTTTGCTCGAACTGAACACTTCGCCAGTACCGAAGAACACAATTACCCAGACGTCTTCCAGACGCGGCCCGAGTCGTTTGCTTTGAGACGAGTCACTGAACGAAGCGTCGAGACGTTACGGGGTTAATGCGTTCCACAACTCTTCATTCTCGTTTGCAGTTGGGTCTGTCTCATTGTCAGCAGCTGCCATTGTGCCAAATTCTTCATCAGCGAATCTTATTGGTCAGTAAATCCCCATTCTTGTTCTAAATACGTTGTACGCTATATCTATGGAGTCCTGTTGAGTTTCATACATCGACAGCGCCACTGTAACGTCGCTGCTCGGACAGACATGAGCCATGCTTAAATTTAGACCTCAGTGCCAGAGATTCAGAGTGGGAACTGAGCACGTTCTATCCTTTCTCCTTTCTTAACTTAAAACGGGATTCAGCTGGCCTTCTTTTAGCCACAACACACACACACACACACACACACACACACACACATACACTACGTACACACCTCCCGGCCTCAAATTATATCTGGCACAGACAATTCCACAGTGGCACAGCTACCGTGTAAGGCAATATGAACCAAAACACTGCATTAAAGAGGACGAGTAAGCAGGAGGAGGTTCTGAGTAAATGGATTTATTGTCTTCTCATGAACTATTAATTTTTTATGGAAGCCATTTTCAAGCTGTCCAAAAGCGTCTTGTTGCTTTTTCTTTTTACATTTTTCTTTTTCCTGGCAAAACGCCCAAAATCTGGAAGTATACAGCATGTGTGTTTGAGCGGTTGTACACAGGGCATGGGGTGTCTTACAGCCATCTTGAGACGTGTGAGACTCTTTATATGTATTATATGTCTTTATTACGGCCTTGATCAAGTTTTATTTTTAGGATTTAAACTAATCAACTACTGCAGAATCTTAAAGAAACATGTTCCACTTATACCCAGTTTTATCAGTTACGATATGTTTTTTTTATTACGAAACTAATTATGCAGCAAAGAAAGGACTAAAACACTTGGAACATGCATTTATAGGAAAATAATCAGTGCCGGGGTGGTGTAACGTAGTTAAGACTCGGAAGTTGATTATCGTGAATTGCTTTTACACTAGGGCAAATGCACAGTTTAGTTTTTTTTTTTTTACAATTTTTTAATTTCATCATTGTGGAACGTTCTGGAAACAAGCTAGTTCCTGTTCTCACTTGTGTTCCTTCAGCTATAAACAGTCCTTCACCTTGCCAGCCTCTGTTTTCCCCCCTCTCTCATAAACATTATAAGGCAAACAACTTTACCACAAGGCCATAAAGTTACAGCTTTACCACTGAAACTGGAGACTCCTTCCAAAAATATTTAAGAAACACTGTTTACGTGGAGCATCCACCATACATGTCCCCGTGAACGAACTGTCACTACGGACACGATAGAAGAAGCAAATGAATATAAACGTGTGACCTAAATTGCAGCTGCAACTAATGTACACTTTAAACTTGCTATTTAAACAAATAATAAAAATCTTTTTAAGATCTGCCAATAAAGACGTGAACGTTGGACAGCAGAGATATCTTTCGTGGATTAACTAAGCTTGGCTAAGCATAAATACTAATGAATTTTGTTGTCTAAATGTTACTTTAACTGACCTTCAATGAGTTAACCCTTAGCCTAAGCCTTAACCCCTTAACCCTTAGCAGGTCAGATATGTTTACATTCTAAACAGCCTCACTTGAACGTCGCTGAATTTGTTGCGTCTAGGGAGTAAAGGTCGCTAATTAGACGGCTGTAGACGTCCGTCCAGACGAAATCAGTCCAGTGTATCGAAACGCACTGAATCATTTCAGGACACAGGCGGTGGAACGGGGTCAGGGTTAAAAACACTGCTTAATATATACAAACGTGTGCTTTCACTTTGACTTCGACTCCCTGAAGAGTTCTCGAGGCCTCTTTGGCAGCGTTTCATTCCCGAAACCTCTCAGTCCACCCATCATCAGCTATTCGAAGCATGTTAGAAATGCATGGTTCTGGCATCTCTGGAGAACCCAGTGGAACAAACTCCAGCCAACTTGGACATTTTTTTTTTCTTCTCTATTTGGGTTATTGCTGGAAGAAAATGACAACTTTCAAACAGACCTTGGCCTGCGTGTTGGAACGCAGCTCCGGTCCAGCCACGTTGTGATGCTTGGAACTGAATGACGAACCGTTATTGAATTTCATACAAAGCCACATCTCGTATAGACTGGACGTGTGTCTATTTATGGGTTTTTATAGTCTTACCGTGTGTAGTATACGCTGATGTGCCCTGAAGTAGGCGTATAAACAAATAAGTAGACAATCAATCAGTGTCGGCGTAACATCCAGCAAATGGGGAAAGAAGTATAAAATACAGACCTTGGAGAAGTGGTAGCTCAGTACCTAGGACGTCGGACTTCTGATCGGAAGGCCATGAGTTCAAATCCAAGCAAATCCCATATTAACAAGCTGGGCCCTTGATGGGCCCTTGAGCAAGACCCTTAACCCCTAACTGCTCAGCTGTATAAAAAATGAGATATGGGCATCTGCCAAATGCCATAAATGGATGTTACCAAACATTAAGTGTAACTATAAATGGATAAAAACTATGACTTGAAACCATTAACGTGGTATAAATGGAATAAAACACTTGTGGGCATGCTGCTGCTAACTCTGCTTCATGTCGAGCTTCGTCACACCATCCCACTGTTGAATTTTTTTTCCTATAAACGCACAGCACCAAGTTTCTTACTCCTTCCAAGTCAAATGGTGCTTTCTCCTGCAGATGACGCTCACTATAAACGCACGGTTTATGAACATACTACAGGATTTTGGTGAACATGGTACATTCAAAAGCAGAATTTGTCTCTTTTAATAAGGCGAGACATGCATGAAGACTCTTCTTTCTATTGGCAGCAAGGTGGTGGAATAAATGGTGTTTTTGGTTGATGGTATTTTTAGACCAATGAGGAAATGTTTTTCAGCAGGAACTATAAAGATCTTCTGTAGGTTGCTTTGGAAAAGGTGCCTGGCAAACGCTGTACATGTAAATGTATTAGAGCGTTGTCCACGCACCTCCAGTGAGCAAGCCATGAGTGGCAGTAGTCAAGAAAAACTGAGGTAAAAAAAAAAAAGAACCCTTGGGAGGAACCGAGACACCGGGAAAAGCCCATCCACATCTGGAGTTTCTTTTATATCACATAGGAATGATAGTTTATAAAGAATATGACTTAATGCTTAGTATAATTCAACTGTCTTCTTCTTCTTCTTTTCCACCCACGCTAAGTAGCGTATCAGGCGGCGAGAGAGAAATCCCTCCCGTCGTTTCCAGAGTGGTTAGGGTTTTTACAGGGACAGGTTGCTAGCCCGATCATACACTATGGACAATTTAGACACACCAATCAGCCTATCACGCATGTCTTTGGACTGGGGGAGGAAACCGGAGTACCCGGAGGAAACCCTCGCAGCACGGGGAGAACATGCAAACTCCGCACACACTTGGTTCGTGTGGATTCTCGGCTAACCACTAAGCCACCATGCGTCCAATTCAACTGTAGGTGTAAGTATTTTTAGATGCAAGTGAAGGAAACAGGACATCAATATAGAGGGAGCAGGGTCTTCAGAGCAAGATCATCAGCTTTTAGATCTCAAGTCAAGAGCAGGAGACTATTGACCTCCAAAAATGGATCAAGAGCTTGAATACCTCAGAGTGTAATCAAGCGTTTTTGGACCTAAGCATTAGAAGAAGGAGCTTGTAGACCGCATGACAAAAACAACCTAACTCAAGACAAGGTCAGGAGCTTGTTGACCTTAGCACATGAGCAGAAGATTGTTGACCTAAATAGAGGGACAGTACCTTGTACACCCCAAGAAAAAAAATAATGAGCTTATCGACATCAGGAGGAGAGCAGGAGCTTGTAGATCTCAGGATGACATCAGGAGCTTAAAGATCTCAGGATGAGATCAAGAGCTTGACGATCTCAGGATGACATCCAGAACTTGTAGATCTCAGGATGAGAGCAGGTGCTTGTGGATCTCAGGATGAGATGAGAATCTTGTAGATCTCAGGATGAGCAGGAACTTGAAGATCTCATGATGGAACAGGAGCTTGTTGACCTATGGCTTGGTTCTAGCTCTTAGAATGATCTGCTCTTGAGCTCTGATCTGATCTACATCTGATGCGAAGGATGGAAGGCATTCGATCTAAATGCTACAGGAGGCTGTAGAACTCAGGACAAGAGCAGGAACTTGTCGGCTTCAGGATAGGTACCTCACAATTGGGGAGGTGATAGACGTAAGAAAAGAAAGTGAACTACTACCTCTAACGGACATGAAAACCTAAGGAGCTGTGTGTGATTTACTGCTCTCGCACTCTGTACATTCACACAGGAAACACTGAACATGACAAGCAACATGGTGAGGAAACGCAGAGCTTCCGTAGCCAGGAGCCTGCAGAAATCACATACAGTTAAATGGCTGGAAAACAGGTGAATGGAGCTTATTCTAGCATTTTCCATTCCTAATACTGGAACTGTAATGAAATTCATTTAGATTCAGACTTCTTTCATCTTTAGTAACTGATTGGTCAGGCTTGTGTTGGTTTAAATCAGGCTACTAGTTTACATTTTGAGAAATAGATCCAGTTCAATTCATTAGAATATACCACGGAAATGTACGAACACACAAAACCTTATGGTTTAGGCCACGCCCACTTCAGATGCCGATACTTTACATATAAATGCACATATTTCAAATACAAGATGCATATTATTCAAGAATTCATTGAATATTCATAGTACAATCCGGAATACACACCACTAAAACCCCAATTCCAAAAAAGTTGGGACGCTGTGTAAAATGTCAATAAAACAAAATGCAATTTTGCAAATCTCATAAACCAATATGTTGTTCACAATAGAACACAGAAAACATATCAAATGTTTAAACTGAGGAAATGTACCATTAAAAAAAAAGGGTCATTTTTAATTTGATGACCGCAATACGTCACAAAAAGTTGGGACAGGGGCAACAAAAAGCTGGAAAGTAAGTGCTAGTAAAAAGCAACTGTTGGAGGTTGATTGGGAACAGGTCTGTAAGATGATTGGGTATAAAAAGAGTATCTTAGAGAGGCAGAGTCTTTTAGAAGTAAAGATGGGCCGAAGTTCATCAATCTGCGAAAAACTGCGTCTACAATTTGTGGAACAATTTCAGAATAATGTTCCTCAACATAAAATTGCGAAGATTCTGAATATCTCATCATCTACAGTACCTAAAATCATCAAAAGATTCTGAGAATCTGGAGAAATCTCTGTGCGCAAGGGACGAGGGTGAAAATCAATACTGCATGCCCGTGATCTTCGGGCTCTCAGGTGGCACTGCATTAAAACAGGCCTGATTCTGTAATAGAAATCACCGCATGGGCTCAGAAAAACCTCCAGAACGCATTGCCTGTGAACGCGGTTCACCGTGCCCTTCACAAATGCTGGTTAAAGCTCTATCATGCAAAGAATAAGCCATATGTGAACATGATCCAGAAACACCACCGTCTTCTCTGGGTCAAAGCTTATTTAAAATGGACTGAGGCGAAGTGGAAAACTGTTCTGTGGTCAGACGAATCGAAATTTGAAATTCTTTTTGAAAACCATGAACGCCACGTCCTCTAAACTAAAAGAGGACTAAAGAGGAGAGGGACCGTCTGGCGTTTTATCAGTGCTCAGTTCACAAGCCTGGCTCTCTGATGGTATAGGGTTGCATTAGTGCATATGGAATGGGCAGCTTGCACATCTGGAAAGGCATCATCAATGCTGAAAGGTATATACAGGTTTTAGAGCAACATCTGCTTCCATCCAGATTCCAACCCATCTTTACTTCTGAGAGACTCCGCCTCTCTAAGATACTCTCTTTATAACCAATCATCTTACTGACCTGTTCCCAATGAACCGAATTAGTTGCGAAATGTTCCTCCAGCTGTTTCTTTTTAGTATCACTTATTTTTCCAGCCTTTTGTTGTCCCATCCCAACTTTCTTGTGACGTATTGCGGCCATCAAATTCAAAATGACCTTATTTTCTCCTTAAAATGGTACATTTCCTCAGTTTAAACATTTGACATGTTTTCTACATGCACTACAGTATAAACGCATACTTCATCCCAATACAAGATACATACTACCACTAGGTGCATACTAATCTAATACAGTATAAATTTAGAGTTTAAAGTGATCTTATTTGTTTTTCATGGTCTTCATAGTTACGATCATCTTCGATTATGCTATGATCCTATGATCCTGAAAGTCAGGGGTGACCGGCTAAAAATCATCTCAAATATTAACTGTACATATCTGGCATTTAAGCAGGGTTGCCAGACGCACAGGGTTGCCAGACACACATTTTTGTGTTGCTATTTCTTTGTCCGGCTTTCTTAAGTGTTATTTAATTGTTCTATACTGTATTTCCTGTGCGATTTTATTTCTTGTACCATCTTATTCGATGTACAGCACTTTGCTCAAAGCGAGTTGTATAAAATACGTGCTTTGTAAACAAATCTTACTTGTTTACTAAAAGCCTACTTCATCTAAATATACGAGGTGTACTAAATGCCAGATCATCGGAATTTCGTATACAGAAAAAGATTCATACATGCTGCATGTAAGTCCAGCGTAAACACTCCTACAGAAATGCATAAAACTTCTCAGAAGAAGTCAGAGCGCGAGATTGTGTGTGAGCTGCTTGGCTGACCCGGACAAGGCAGCGTTCAGGTGTTTGGGGTTCAGTATAGAGCTCTGAAACGTGATCCTGTAGATCCAGCAGGAATTCCCAGTCTGACCCCCGTGAGCCTGCCAACACCAACACTTTCAGGTTGTAAGAACGTTATTACAGTTATTATATCGGGGTTTGGCGAGGCCTGTTGGCCCAAAAAGGGAAACTCCTAATTTAATTCTCTAAAAGGATTTTATTTCTTTCTCTCGCTCGTTCAATTATTTTTTTTTTTTTTACAAAAGAGTGGTCATAATCGGCGTGAGATCGAAGCGAGGGTGTCATTTATGTGATTGCTTCAAAGCGAGCGGGTTTGGCAGCGAATTCTCGGCCACTGAATAACGTGATTGATTTGAGTCTCGGTCCACAATGGAGCGCTTGAGTGTGTATGGTCGTTACCGTGAATGCAAGGACTGCTTACTTTGCTTAACCGCTCTATTAAATAAATGGCCACTTAATATCGTTGGCCTGCCACGGAGGTAAATTGCTCTCAGAGCTCCAGTACGTAACATTCGCTTTTAAACGCAGCATAGTCATGCGTTTATTCATACGCACTAATGCGTGAAAGCTTATATTCCCCAGCCACGCAAGCATTCACTCACACATCAAGAAGTGTATCGACTATTGCACATTTAAAACCATGTATAGGTTACAATAGATTAGCTTACGTATGAGTCTACGTATTCAGACAATAAAAAGTCATCACTGCCATTTCAGTCATGAGAATACTGCTTCTAAGCAACTGAATCAAGGTTTCTAAGCACAAAATGGATGTATACTGATGTATTTCCCGTTAAAAAAAAAGTTACTAGCTGTCTGAATACTGCATCCGTATTTGGTATTTGCAAGATTGCTGTTATGTCCATCTAAAACTCCCACGACTCATGCTAGCACCTAGCCGTCAAATATTGTGCACAAATATTGTTTACAAAGGCATAGTGATGTTGAAAGTGAGTCAGTACAATCGGGAATATCAACATTTACCTCAGGTGTGTTGTTAAAGTTCTGAGAAAAAAAAACCTTACATGACGGTTATTACACCGTAACTCCATTTAGCATCAACCACGAATCAAAACTTTCTGGGCTACAACGTTTTAGGAAATATTGACGTTGTATCCCGTCATCTTGTGATTTCTGTACTTTTGTGCTGAAACACAATTCGCTTAAATAGTAGCTTTTACTTTCTTTTTCACTAAGAAAACAACTCACTAGCAAATTCCGCTAGCATACAGTAGCTATAAGGGTGTCTAATGTCATCTTAGCGCCAAACGCTAAACAGCAGTGTACTTCCTCGATTCCTCATACTTTAATATGTTCGGTAGTTCTCTCGTAAGATGCAAATTTGGCAATTCCTGCTTGCGATGCTAACTAGTTTTGGTTTACAATAGTAATAATTATTGAAGTGTGCCGTTTTACTTCACGTCTTGAATAAAAACAGTAGCTAATTGTGCTAGCCTAAAAGCGTTCATAAATGAGCAGGCTGGTTTGAAAAATATATACACGTATATATATAAACTGTAGGTCTCCGAGTCTGGAAAAAAACAACAACAAACTTGAATTTTTTTACTTCACATTTACATTTTAAAAGGCAATGTGACATAAAATTCAACAAATTTTAGCATAGCGTTTGATCAGATAGCTATTGATGTGTAAAAGACATTGCATTTTGAGGTGAGATTAGAGAAAAGCAGGATTTCTTTTTATGATCATTTTGTTTTTAATACTGATTAATACTGATGAATTGTGCACAGCATGACCAGAAACAGTTCGGCTTGTCTTGAAACAGAATAAATGACAGCTTTTTGTTATCCAAAAGGTAATTAAATGTCACGATTTGATGGAATTCCAGGTCAGAGGTTGGTTTTAATCATCCAGCTGAACGATCTCCTGGCCTGCGCTCCCTAAAGAGGCATCATCCGTTTCACTAATATCCCTCAGCATGCTTAAACCAGATGTTCGAAGCACGTCTCTCTCTTTCTCCCTCTCTCGCTCCCTCTCGTTACAGTATATCCGCCTCTTTGTGTGCTGAGGTATGGAAAGTATTTGCCACGCTCTTCTGAGGGCCATGCAGCTGGAACACACAGGCAGCGAAAGTGGGAATCGGCCGAGACGCAAGATGAAGAGAGAAATGTGAGGGAGGAAGATGTTTGAAAAAGCGCGATGCCGGATGAACCGTAGAGGCGACAGCGTCATCGTAGCGTTGAACAATGCGAGAGAAATGAAAACGTACAGGCACAGACACAGGTTGTGTTCGCACTACATGCTGTGACCGACAAACCGACTCGATGGTGGTTTCTAGAGGAATTCGATTCTCAGGAAACCCATCAGAGGTGTACATGGTGTGTGAGAGACAGATTTATCTTTTGATGCTTCGTTAAAGATTCACACACGCAAAACCAAAGGGATAAAAGAAGGCCATACATGCACACGACAGCTAAAGACAGGTTACATACGTACACGTACAGGTTTGTAAATCTACGCTGCATACTGCATATAAATACATACCACTTACTAGTACAACATGCTATTTACTACAGTGGCATATACACTTACTACATACTAAATCTGTCCTGAATTTTCTTTAGACAAAACTTCACCATATCAACGATTACACACATTTAAAAACCCGTTTATGTAGATCATCTGCGATATAAGTCCTTTTAAGTTGTTTCTATAGAAGTGCTAACTAAATCTAGGCCATGTTACAATACATCTACATGTATATATATTTTCTCACAAGACCTACTCCCCTTCATCAGTACTCCATATCTCCGTAACATCTACACATGTACCAACTGCATTCAAGAGAGAGAGGGTCATTCCTATTCCGAAAGAAATCCACTCTGAATCCCTCAGAGATCAGCGACTACCGACCAGTATCACTTCTCCCTTTTCTTTCTAAAACCCCTCGAGCGCACTAACAACAATCGACCTTCTGTCTACCGCTCTTACAACAGCCAAACCAGACGGGCTTCGGAGCGACGCATTCGGTTCAGGCATTTCGAGAATATACTCCTGCAACTCCTGGCAGGTCTGCCTCTGAGCGCCATTCAGCCTCTACAACCGATCCAGAATGCATCTGGGCAACTTGTTTTCAACCTTTCTAAGATCTCCCACACCACCCCATCATCGCTACGCACCTTTCACGAGCTTCCTGTAGCTCGCATTTAAAACACTGATGCTTGCCTACAAAGCCAAAAACAGACCAGCACACACTGACCTAAAAGCACTTATCACTTCACAGATGATATTGGGGTTTCTTCGGGAACGAGACGTCTGAGTGTAGGTTTGCAAAAACACACCAGAAACTATAGATGGTGTGTGACAGGACGATTTTGATACGCAACACACACGTGTACTGCCTAATTCACCCAGCTGAAGGATGGAGAAGATTGACAGAAGACGATGGCGAAGACGATTATGTCTTAATAACCGCAACGCCCTCAGTAAGTGCAAAGAGAAGCATGGGTGCGTAGGGTTACAGAACTTCTCATAACTCCTTCAGCACTTTTAATTAAACGATAGTCTAGTACATTAAATTGACTGGCTGTTCTTACTAAAAAGCTTCATAGACACTATAACGGGAAAAAAACAACAAAACACCAATTCCCATGATGGACTTTTTTCTTTTCTTTTTTACGTCTCTGTGACCACAGTCTAGCGCTGTGTTTTTACTTCCACGTATCTGTCTTCAGCAATGGTGTAAAATCAATGAGACTTTTAGATCAAGTATGTTTTCCTGCATTGCTGTAACGTTCTACATAGAACCTTTTAGGATTCTCCATAAAATTGGTTGTAGGGTTTAAGGATTCCTCCAAAGGGGCAAAAAAAATAAAAAATCTCTTAAACAACAACAGCTCTAAAAAGGCTCTAGTTTCCAACCATTTGCTCTCCTCTCTCTCTCTCTCTCTCTCTCTCTCTCTCTCTCTCTCTCTATCTCTCTCTCTCTGTTCTAGTGTTCTACAGTATATAGAACCTTTAAGCAGAAATTTCTACATCCACTGTAAGAGTGAATTTAGTGTATTAAAGATATAATGGTTCTACGTGTAGGCCTACAGTGGAGCTTTTTAGTTTTAGAGAAGTATCCAAGGATCCAACCCCTTTAGGAAGCGAAGAACCCATAACTATCTAAAGAACCCTTTTTTTCTAAGAGTGCACATTGGGGAATAAAATGTAAACATACATCAAGTACTGATTTTTTTCCAGACAGTGTATCTGTTTTAGCACACTAGCCTCTGAAGAGAGCGAGCGAGAGAGAGAGAGAGAGAGAGAGAGAGAGAGAAATAAATGAAATATGGTGGTGAGACATTGCCTGGTTCATTTTGTTTTGCTGATGAATGGATCGTCTTCTTCATTCACGTTCACGCTGCCAGAATCAGCTGCGAGAAGAAGATGGAACCCGCAGCCGTGATCGCTCTTCCTACGCAACCGCACAGCGACTGTATTAGTCAAAGCTACACTCAGGAATTTCACAATAACAAAGAGACTCATCTCTGCTTTAGATCCGAACCGGAATAAAAACAGATTTTTTGCAACATGAAGAAGCGTTTAAATAAAAAATTGGTCACTAACATTTGTTTTGTTTACCACTACTCTTTTTTTTTTTTTTAATGGCGGGTTAATCCATATATATATATATATATATATATATATATATATATATATATATATATATATATATATATATATATATATATATATATATATATATATATAAAATTCATCATTTATTTGACATGTTTTATCTGTTTATTATTATTATTATTATTATTGCATACACTTCCCTGTGAATGAGCTGTTACTGGAAAACCGATAGTGTGTTAGAATAAGAGAGTTAATACAAATCTGTGCTTTGCAGCTGCAGAGCTACTGTTATAGAAAATGTATCAACACCTCCTGACCAATCAGATCCGACAAATCACCAGCACATTTTTTTTAAGGGATTTTAAACAACTAACACGATTTAAGGGACTTCATGCTGGTTGCTGAAAGCAGTCCATACATTGTGCAGACGAAAATGAGAAATAAAGAAAACACCGCAAAGGGAACCTCAGAAAATAGATGAATGGCCAAATAACTCACCATCTGCCATGTTATAGGCCAGAAATGTTAACTTACAGAAATGGAAACTGATGTGTTATGGCACAATTTGTAATGCGTTGCCTGCTCAGCCTCTATAATGGCCCATAATTTAAACATCAATGCGTGAGGATCTGTTCGAGCAGCGATGCAGAGAGAGAAAAAAAAATCCCTTCTGAGTAGCGTGTCGAGTGGTTGAGTAAGCCTGTCTATTAAACTGTCACCGAACTTGCTGTTTTGAGCAAAATGCACTTATTTCACAGCAGTTATTATAGCGGTGTCTTTATGGAGCTGTCAGAGCTGTCAGTAAGTCTGCAGCACAACACTAACTGCTGAAAAGAGAGAGAGAGAGAGAAAGAGAGAGAGAGAGAGAAAGAGGACAACCTGTACTGACCAACCTTGCTCTCACACACTCCGACTGAGAGAAAGTTGGAAAAACATGCAGTCGTGCAGCTGCATTGTCGACTGCAGGTAACACAGACATATTTGCCTTTAAAATGGCCTTTGGCAGCTCCTGGTTAGGTAACGTCTCAAGACGGCGGCGTGTACTGATTTTTCACAGATGGCCTCGTGTTCCTGGGCCGCCAGCACCAATTCAAATGCGCAGACGAATAAAGCGCCTACTGACTGACGGTCACTACTATTACAGATCGCGTATACTGTACGACATATAGAGAAAAGACACGTAGCATGTCATCATAAGCCAAACAATTGTTTTTAATGACATTTTGAAGTTATTCAAAGTGAGATCCTGGAGATTTTTAAGATAAAAAAAAAAAAAATTTTACAGGTAGAATGTTTCAAAATGCAGCCGCTGGGTTATTATTGTTGAAATCACGGAGACGTATCAGAGCGCTGCTAAATCTGTTAATATTAGCTCTGAAGTTAACATAGCTAAGAAATAATCCATCCATCCATGTTCCATACTGATTATACTACACAGGGTAGCAGGGAGCCTGGAGCAGGAGACTTGAGACATTCGGTTCGGGACACCTGGCTGGAGTGCCGACCCATTGCAGGGCACAATCACACACTACAGATAATTTGGAAATGCCAATCAGCCTACAGCGCATGTCTTTGGACGGGGGGAGGAAACCGGAGTGCCCGGAGGAAACCCTCAAACCCTCAGGGAGAACATGCTAACTCAGGATTCGAATAGTTTTGTTATCCCAAAACTGGACTACTGTAACTCACTACTCTCGGGCCTCCCAGCCAGCTCCATCAAACCCCTTCAGATGATTCAGAATGCAGCAGCACGCCTCGTCTTCAACCGGCCCAAGAGAACCCATGTCACATCCCTCTTCATCTCCCTCCACTGGCTTCCTGTATCCGCCCGCATCAAATTCAAGGCCTTGATGCTCACCTACAAGACGTTGCCTGGAACAGCACTCTCCTACCTCAACTCTCCCCTGAAGGCTTACGTTCCCTCATGCAATCTGCAATCAATCAACAACCGATGCTTAGTAGTACCTACTCAGCGTGGCTCAAGGTCCCTTTCAAGAACATTCAAACTAACTGGTCCTCAGTGGTGGAATGAACTTCCAACCTCAATCCAGACCACAGAATCTCTAAACATCTCCAAAAAACAGCTAAAAGACCCACCACTTCCATGAACACTTAACGAACCCATAAAAAAAATAATAAATAAATAAAAATAAATACATTCAAACAAAAATTTACTCTGGCACTTACACCTCTACTCTGCGCACTTTGCTTCTTCTGGAACTCAATTAACGGATCTTGCATGGTAGCTGTACTTGTATTGTTCTCTGCTTGATATATGGATTTGCTTGTATTTTCTCATTTGTAATTCACACTTTGTGAATTTGTCATGATAAGAATATCATCCATCACTTATGTATCTTGATGATAGTAGATATGTTTAGGACATTATTGGCATCCTTCATAAAACTGAGCAGTGGTTATATATAGTGATTGTATAAAATAAACATTACACACCATAATTCAATAGTTCCACTCAATTGAATACTATTTATCTTTGTAGCACCAGCATATTTCAGCCCAAACCCTGGATGCCTCTGCCAGGAGGTTCAGAATTGGCAAGAGCTTTCAACAAGATGATGAGCCAAACATACTTCCAAAACAAAACCTTCCTTTTTAGACCTCAAAATATCACATGCTGCAATGTGTTGTTCTTTTTATATAGCAATATTCTGCTCATTTTCATGAAAGTGTAATGCCAAATAATTTCCAACAGTATTAGACACAGAAATTCATAAACCTTAGCCTCAAAGCATTAACTGTGGGTCTGTGTTGTTGCCTGAGACAATCTTCTGATGGGGTAAGACGTGGCCTTGGGGCAAGTGAAACCATTTTTTCTCCTTCTTGGTAAGATGATGGATCATCCCCAATAAACAATGTCATGAAAAAGCTGTCAAGACTTTTTACAATCAGTGGAACAGTCGGTTTTTCCATGTGGTCTTGAAAAGCTGAATGTAAAATAAGCCAAAGTGCCACAACTTAAAAGATGGAACATTTTGTGGTTTTATTTGTGTATTTAACAGTGGCAGTTTTTACTTCCACAGGCCTCGACGTTTCCCGATTCCCATGCTCAATTTAACCCTGCTTTGGATCATCATTCTAAAACTGTACTAGTTAGCACAGTACTATCGAAGTCTCAATACTGATTGGTCAGAAGGTGTTGGTTAATATTCCAAAACAGCAGCCCCGACAGGAGTTCCAGCTATAATATAAATCACAGGTTTATATTAAATGTCACTACAAAGGAATAAATATTGCTATGTGTCATTCTTTAGTACATAAAAAAAATAACCATTGAACAATTGCTATAGTAGAATAGAAATAAAACACTTTGTGAGATACTTTTACAGGAAAATAATCAACTCCATACCACCCTGTTCAGTTTTATTCCTTACAGGACATACAACAGTCTTACATACAGTGGTGTGAAAAAGTGTTTGCCCCCTTCCTCATTTCCTGTTCCTTTGCGTGTTTGTCACACTTAAGTGTTTCGGAACATCAAACCAATTTAAACAATAGTCAAGGACAACACAAGTAAACACAAAATGCAATTTGTAAATGAAGGTGTTTATTATTAAAGGTGAAAAAACAAACCATCATGGCCTGTGTGAAAAAGTGATTGCCCTTGTTAAAACATACTATAACTGTGGTTGTCACACCTGAGTTCATTCTCTAGCCACACCCAGGCTGATTATTGCCACACCTGTTCACAACAAAGCATCACTTAAATAGGAGCTGCTTGACACAGTAAGGTCCACCAGAAATCCTTAAAAGCTACACATCATGCCGAGACCCAAAAAATTCAGGAACAATTGAGAAAGAAAGTATTGAGATCTATCAGTCTGAAAGGGTTATAAAGCCATTTCCAAAGCTTTGGGAATCCAGCGAACCACAGTGAGAGCCATTATCCACAAATGGCGAAGACATGGAACAGTGGTAACCTTCCAGGGGCGGCCGCCAAAATTACCCCAAGACGCGCAGCGGCTCATCAAGAGGTCACAAAGACCCCACAACAACGTCAAAGACTGCAGGCCTCACTTGCCTCAGTTAAGTCAGCGTTCATGCCTCCACCATCAGGAAAAGACTGGGCAAAATGGCCTGCATGGCGAGTTCCAAGGAGAAAACCACTGCTGAGCAAAAGAACATCAAAGCTCGTCTCAATTTCTCCACAACACATCTTGATGATCCCCAAACTTTTGGGACAACATTCTGTGGACCATGAGACAAAGTGAATTTTGGAAGGTGTGTGTCAAGTATATCTGGTGAGAAGACACTGCATTTCATAAAAGAACATTATACCAACAGTAAAATATGGTGGTGGTAGTGTGATGGTCTGGGGTGTTTTGCTGCTTCAGGACCTGGAAGACTTTCCGTGATAAAGGACTATGAATTCTGCTGTCTACCAAGAGATCCTGAAGGAGAATGTCCGACCATCTGTTCGTGTACTCAAGCTTGGGTTCTGCAGCAGGACAATGATCCTAAACACACCAGCAAGTCCACCACCCGAATGGCTGAAAAAACAAAAGAAGACTTTGGAGTGGCCTAGCCAAAGTCCTGACCGAATCCTATTGAGATGTTGTGGTATGACCTTAAAAAGGCCGTTCATGCTCGAAAACCCTCTAATGTACTGAATTGGACAATTCTGCAAAGATGAGTGGGCCAAAATTCCTCCAGGACGCTGTAAAAGCCTCGTACCGTTATCGCAAATGCTTGGTTGCAGTTGTTGCTGCTAAGGGTGCCCAACCAGTTATTAGGTTTGGGGCAATCCTTTTCATACAGGGCCATGATGGTTTGATTTTTTTCACCTTTATAATAAACACCTTCATTTACAAATTGCATTTTGTGTTACTTGTGTTGTCTTGACTATTGTTTAAATTGGTTTGATGTTCCCAAACACTTAAGTGTGACAAACATGCAAAGGAACAGGAAATGAGGAAGGGGGCAAACTTTTTCACACCACTGTATAGACAGCAACTGGTATTAGGAAGGAAATAAAACTCTGTTAAGCTGATTTATCACAATTTAAATCTAAAAAACAAATTTTTAACAAATCTATTAAAATTGAAGTTCCGGTCCAGAGTGTACTTTTTGCTAGATTTTCATTGTCAGATTTTCGGCGGCAGAGCCTATGGGGTAAAACGGTACCAAATTCCACTAAAGAAAAAAGTCATCTTAAATTTGTCCAAGATGGCTGTGCGCATTGTGTACTAAACAGCATGACTGTGGGACATCAATAAAAAATTGGAAATGATTTTGGCTGAGGAAGACCACCATTACTTGTTATCTCATTAGCCTTCAATAAGCAATTATCATAATTGTCGAAATATCAGTTTAGGCAAAATTCGAATTGTACTCCAATCCCTCCTCTTTCTTTATATATCTATGTGTCGTCCTTCTGTTATAGGGAGAAGTGCATGATGGGAGATTCTTGCCATTCCCACCTCGACTCTAAAGATCTGTGTGTAATCCTCAAGGCCTCTTGGCTCTTCTGACTCTATTGGAAACTGATACTTTATTTATGCTCTCTCTACTAAATTGTATAACAGTTATAATAATGTATTACTATTTTGATTACACAATTGAATGAATGCCCTATTGTTTTATGTATATATATAATCAGCCCACTAGAACACCTCCCATTTTCTTTCGTTTTATCTTGATGTTCTTTTGAAGAGGTGCCAGTAGCAAGTGGTTGTTTGGACATTCTCCACCCGGACTGTAGAGACCGGCATCTGATCCTCAAAACATCCTGGCTCTTCTGCCGCTCATCTTTTAGCACCGGCAGCCAAATCAAACACGGCCAATACAGCTGAGCACAGCGATATAGAACCTCCCAGATTTTTTTCCACATCCACCATGCCGCCAGATCAAATATTGTACAAGGGGAAAGGGGACTCATCTTCCAAGGGAACTTTCTGGAAAAAAAAAAAACACTTTAAGGAGGTGGCAGGGTTCGAGAGAGGTAAGATCAACGAAAAGTGTCCAATCAACACTCTGTCAGTGCTCTTCCGAGAGATGTCTGCTCCCACAGCGTGGATATGATGGGTGGACTTAGTAAATACTGAGGATCAAAGTGAGATAGAAAAATGAATTTAGACATGACTATCATCTGTTGACTAATAGCTCATCTGTCAGCACTCACTATGAACCCCATACACTCCATTAGCTTGGTGTATTCATCTGCAATGCTCTCTGAAGTCAGGTTATCTATTAAATAGAAGCTGACGAGAGCATGTTGAATAATGCTAGGTCACTCAAGCCACGGTGTAGCCTTTACCCTATATCTTTGACATCCACAGTTAGCTGCATCTACAATATCTTCTTTCAAAGAGAATGAGACGGAAAACCGCAAGCTGCCTCCACCCTTAACCCAGCTGCTCCAACTGGGTAACTCAACACCCACCAGCCCTGGATGACTGACTCTGAAGGGACGCAAACTATGACGCCGGTCCCACAGAGATAATTTGGCTTCTGAAGATGAAAGTTGACTGAACAGAAAGTATGTGGTCAAGTAAGACAGTACACAATCTAACCCTATTTAAGGAACCAACAGCGCCTTTCTGGCTCAACCTTCTAGTCATTAGTAGAGAACCTTATTATAATCTGTTTCAAGTAACTTTGCGTGGCGTTTGTGCAACGTGGGGCGGCATCCATTTTATACACACATTCAGGTATATATCACATTATGGGGACAAAAGAAACATTGTGCTTTGTGTGGACCTTGTTGCAAAGTGAGCACATTATGAGATCTTTAATTTGTCTATACCCAGTGAAGTTATTTTCACCACACATACTCCTGTAATAATCACATCACATGGTGACAAACGTCATATACTTTTAGAAACATTTGTGCAAAGTGGGGACAGTGGCGCACTTTAGTTTGTCAAAAAGGTCAACGTTTTGTGGTGGAGTAAGCACAACTTCATAAACATCTAAAGGTTTGTGCATCTGGAAGAACATTTAAAGGTTCTCCATTTTGTAAAACCTTACAACAAATAGTTAACTTAAAAAAAAAAAAAAAAAGTACCGGGTAGAACCTCTTTAGAAAGTTAGCACCGTTGACATCCAAAGAACTGCTTTTTGCAAGAGTGTGCACTATAAACCCTTTAACATCTGGTTTCCACTCAACACTGTTTGGATATTTGGTTTCTTAGAAAAGCTCAGATTTTTTCCCCCCATCTTCTTCTGACTCCAATTTGTTGCAAAAGATCTGATTCTATGGTCATCGCTTGCGTCTTTATCCCAACACAGTATTGCAAAAAACATTAAAATGAAACAAGAAGGATTTTAACTACTAAACGTGCAGCATTTAGCCCACTTGAAAAAAAATCGGATATTCTATTTGACAGCTTGCTCACGTCTATCTAATTAAGAATCTACAGTCTTCCCACAATTAGCTAAGAAACACAAACTCAGCTCATTTTCGTGGTCAGGCAGTACACTGCGGTTCGAGGTTGAATTTCACCATAGGAGGTTGGAGTGAAATGTTCTCCTGGACCACTGGAAGCTGGTTGCAGAGTTTCGAGTTGCCCGGTGTGGTAAAGCTCTAAAGAAAAGACGCTTTCTCCAGCTCTCGGGCTGTAATGGGGTTCTCGCCAGAAACACTTACCCTGCACATTCATCACAACACTGTCACAACCCTCGAGCAGCTGCCACTCGCTCTTACAAAACCCGCGAAGGGGGGATACACTCGCCCAAAAATAAACACCATAAAGCTGCATGTTTGTGCGTGTGGATGAGGGGGCGAGGAATATGAACAATAACAGCTTTGTGATAAGACACTAAATAAATACACATTATTTCTGGGGTTTTTTCTTCAGGGTCTCTGAGTACACAGTCAAAAAAAAACTCCCAGAGCTGCATCGTAGCATTTCCATAAATCGTCAGCGAGGATAAAATGAGCACGGCTAAACAAGATAGCGAGGTGTTCGCCGTTTTGTTTTTTAATGCCAGGGGATAATTGGCATTTTACTCAAAAGCCAAAGCCATAGGCAACTTCATGATAGAAGCCTGTACCTGCTTAAGCAAAACACTGTCAGTCAGCACATGTACACACACAACCTGGCAGTTTCACTGCTCATAGCGCTATAGCTACCACATGGCCTCCAGCGGCTTCAGGCAATTACAGTGATTTATGGCGCTAAAGTTGTGGCTTATGCTAGCTAAGACCTGCTGGATAAGTTTAATTATGGCACAAAGCGTAAATACTTTATGGTCTAATCAACATAATCAGCACTGGAGCGTGTGCCCTGTGAAATATGTCAAATATGTTTGACGGACTTTATCAATTAAGACCTCTGAATCTTATAGTACACACACTACTCATTCTACCTCTGTCCTTGCCTGCGTCATACACAGCTACACATTGTCTCAAACTACACCGTTTGAGGGAAACCTGACAGGATATATAAGAGAAATGTTTAGATACATTCATAATTTTCACTGCTAATGCTAGTTAGCTAGGTTATCACAACTAACCTGACATAATTTCTGAGAGAAATTTGAAATCCTATTCATAAATGTTCATACGTTCACTGCTAACATCAGCTAGCTAGTTAAGATGAGCTATCTTGACAGGATTTCTGAGAAGCAACTTTAAGTCATTCATAAATGTTCATAATATCCACTGATAACACCAGCTAGCTAGCTGAGGTAACCTGACAGTATTTCTGAGAGAAAAAAAATAAAAATAAATAAATAATAATAATAATAATTCTAGCTAGCATCATCTAACATGAGCCAGCAGGATACCGCATGTCGGTATGAGAAAATTTCATTCTAAATTTCATTCGAAATTCTAAGCTAGGATGGGTTTTTAGCTAGGAACAGGATTTTCGAGAGGATTTTCAGTGTTTACAACCTTCACTGCTAACACTAACTGGATTCAAGACATTACCTCCTTGTTTGCAATCTTAACACTACCTTTGAGGGCCTGGTGTCTACTCAGAAACATTTGAATGAAGTGTTTTGAGTTAGGGTATGTATAAATCCCCTGCCAATTGGAACATTGGAGTGATGGCCACGATAACAATATTGCTGGACATCGTAATATATTGCTAGTTAGACAAGATGTGCAGAAGTACCACAAAAAAAAAACACACCTCTGTTTTTGTATGTTCGGATAAGCCGTCAGTCTTCTATAATAGACCCTGTCTGAACAGTGAAATATCTGTCGTAATTTGGCACGACAGCGATGTGCAATTGTTTTATTAGCTCAGCTGAATTGACGGTGAGCCAAGGTAATCTTTCAGGCTGGAAAAATATAACAGGCAAATGGGATTAGCTGCAAGCTGGATCTTTAATGTTTTATTAGCTTAGCTTTTTGTCGTCAAATCAGGTTTTAGATTAGTCATGGCAGCAGCATCGTTTGTGGAGTGCCAGGTTCACTGCTCGTTCTTTCAGTGACGCGAAACACAGCATCGTCTGTTGGTCCTGAAAAGAAGCAGCTCTGCGGAACCGAGGTTCTCCGCTTCACTCCGTTTTTTAATCTCTCCGTAACTGCTGATGCCGGTCATGAAGTCTCTCTGTGTGTAACCTGAATGGGTCTTTGTTATGTGCGCAAATCTGGGCTCACTCAAATCGCCATGTGTTTGTGCTTGTGTGGTGTTGTGGGGACAGAAATTTTTTGTTCTCTGTTCATTTTATTCATGCGGCCTGAGAGTTTTACATAAAGCTATAAACAGAAAGCCCAGGGTGGCCGTCTTGGCCAGATGGTGTAAACCTGAACTCTATTAAAATGCATCGTGGGAAACGAGTCACGCTGTCTTTAGGCAGGTTGCTGGAAGTCAAAGGACTTAGGAATGTATAGGAAATTATTAGGCTTTAGTACTGTAGCTAATACATTAAATATGAAAAATGAACACGTTTCACAACGTGACGAGTGTGTGAGTGTGTGTGTGTGTGTGTGTGTGTGTGTGCTCGATTCAGCAGAGACGGTAGTAGGTGAGGTGGCTCGAATAAATGGGTGTACGGGAATCGCTTGTGAGACTGTTTGCCGTAACAGATAATTAATCGTTATGCCCAATGGTTCTGCGTAACTTGCCAGCTCAAACCTGGCACATGTATGCGAGCGTGTGTGTGAGTGTGTTGTAGCACTTTAGACAGTTTCAGACTGTTAAAACCCAGTCTTGTCTGAAATGGATCTTAGTGTTTTGCACTGATCTGAGGAAATACAGCGGAAGCCCATTTAGTGCAGTGCTATTTGTTCTTATTCATTTCCTATGGCATATATCACATTAATATAAAATAATACGAATTGACAAATTGTGGAAAAAAAAAACCCAGACAAAATGATGTATGGTATTTTCCATACAAGCCACGTCGACGTACACATACAGCTGGACTGGACTCGGGCGTTATACATACTAGGCCTGGTTTCAGTAATGATGGGATGCTGTGAAAGTTTTTTTTCACATTGGACATGGAAGTATGCAAACTGGCATGACAGCTGAGCATACACTGTAAAATCAGACCTTCAATCTGATCTTCAGACTCTTTAGATTTAAAAATAATAATAAAAAATTGAAGCTTTTTCTCAGTTTCTTCACACATTTCCTTTCTGTCTCCAAAACGAACGACTCTGTGGCACTCTTCCACGGAAAACAAAATGGCTGCTAGTTTACCGCGTTCACTCTCTTGACACTGTAATTACCCAGAATTCCTGCCTCCAGCATCTTATTGCTGATTTTCCTCCTGTTACGAACCCTGTATTGAGGTGTTTAGAGAACAGATAGCTGATTGTGCTTTGGGAAAAGTGAGAGGCCTACTGACTCAAACAGTCTGTTGAACCAACACAGCTCTGTTTAGCCAGTTAGTGTGTGTAAGTGTGTGTGTGTGTGCGTGTTTGGACAGGTGAATTAGGAACTGCTGAGTCAGAAACACAGCTGTCCAATTAAAGTGATTGCGGCCATTTGTATCACCTCAGGTTTGTTGGTTGGTTTAATTGGTTTAATGATGAGGTTGTTTGCTTTCGCTGTAGCTTTAGAGGTAGAAACTCAACCACAGTTAAAGTAGGACGTCATGTCACGTAGATCTTATTATGCTTACACTACAACACTGGAATATTGCTAATGAAATATTTTCTAGTCGGCATATCACAAATCTATTTATTCCCTCATTTTTTTCACCACACTTTGTCCAACATGTTTTGTTTTTGTTCTTTTTTCCCCCCACTTGATGATGATAATGAGTCTTTATTAGTCACATATACATTAGAGCACATGTCCCAGCATGTTAGTAAGTTGGGATCAGAGCACACGGTCAGATGATATGGCACCCCTGGAACAGAGAGGATTAAGGGCCTTGCTGGGGCTTGAACCCACGACCTTGCGACCTTGTGATCAGTAACCCAGAGCCAGGCAGTGCTGGGGTTTGAACCCCCGACCTTCCGATAGTAACCCAGACCCTTAACTGTCAAGCCACCACTCCCACACTTGACCCCAAACTTGAGTCTGATTGGTCAGGAAGCAAAAAAATAATAAATCGCATGACGTCACACGACAGTTTTCTGAAAATATGAACTTTTACCAAGTTTGGAAACTACAAAAAAAAAACGGCGTCTGTGAAATCACTCATATTGAAAAACAAGTAAACAAACACGCTATTGAACTTTTCTACTTAATCGTTATGTGCTTTAGCTAATAAATCTTCCGAATGAAACAATATCATGAATGGATATACAGTAGCTAGCTAAGATTTTGGATGAAATAAATGTCCATTACGTGTTAGCTACAGTAGCCTCGTCGCTCCGATGCAAAAACTCAAGAAACGAAGCTCAGACGTTAAACACGTCTTGACCAGTCGACTATATTTGGATCGTGTAAATATGAGTCCTTTAAAAGCGTTTCTCCAGACACAAGCTAGTCGAGAGTAAAACAAGCAATATCATCATCTCTATTTTAGAAATAAAAGGACCTTGATTAAACACCGCTGATGGAAATGGCTTTACGTGGCCACTTTACTGGCCGTCGCTTTATAGCTTTCCCATGATAAAAGAGCTTACATTCGTGAGTGATGTGTTTGCTGCAGAGATGCCCGAGAGAGCGAGTGCGAGACGGAGGCTTAATGTTTTATGAGAGCGAGTAAATTAATAAGAAGGCGGCTCGTCAGAAACATTTTCCACCATAAACATGACTGAAAACGAACGGACGGCAAACAGCTGCTCGGTCTTTACAAGTCTCCTCTAATTTATTCACCCGCTGAAACTTCGGCGAATCCAAACAGGTTGTTTACTCTCCTTCATAACTAATGGTGCATGTGTTAGCATGTGTGTGTGTGTGTGTATTTGTGTGTAGAATATATGGCGGAGCATGTAATACATCAGAATTAAGGCGGACATGTTTAAACGCAGTGCTAAAGCTCATTAAATGAGTTTACACACTGACTTATCCCTCTTAGGCACAAACCGACATCAGTCAACGCGCCGGATCCAAACTCTCCAACCCGAGAACGAGAGAAAATAGAAAAAAAAAAAAAAGAAGTGCGCCTTTTCGTTTAATTTCTTTTCATTTCTTCTTTTCCCAGAGCAATGAACGGCTGCATTAAAACTTCTCCGCCTCTGCTTTTCAGCACCTCGGTAAATATTGTTCAACGGGGGGGAAAGCAAGAGTGTTATAAGTGGCTGACATTAACTCAAAGAGGGATGGCTACTGGCATTAAGACACTTCCCAGACTCCATCCTCACGACACACACACACACACACACACACACTTATATACAGTGGTTTATTATTGTTCCTTACCCCTGGCTCGGTAATGAGACTGGAGGGACGATTGCTCAAATAAACAGAGGCGACTGTGACTTACTGACACTGCACTAGAGGGAAAATATCACCAGGCTGCCAGCAATGACCTACACACACACACACACACACACACACACACAACTGTAAAAGAGTCACTGATGAAAGAAACAATCCACCTAAAACTTACATATATACGCAATTTCCCCTCCTTTACCCCGAATGTAGTGATCAGCCAAGTGGTGTTTGCTTTCTTCTGTCATTTTCTTCGATCATTTTAACGCTAACGTAGCAAAGACAAACTCGTAGACACCACCTGATCTGTTCGTGTCAAGTATAATGCGGAGTCTCGTAAACATGTCCAAAATACATCATGGAGGAAAACTAAAGAGCGTAGACGTAATGTCCGAACAAATATGTTCGGCATTCTCAAAGTGACTTTAAAGCTGCGGTAAAGGCGAAGTCCGTCGATGCGCATTGACATCGTTTCGTATCGCATTGATTTCTTAGCATGTTTGTATCCTGTAGACATTTGAATTTTTGGTTGGCACTTTTATATAGCATCGCGTCAGAGCCCGATTCAGTCCTGACCTCCCACAATCCACCACGGCATCACAACACGTCTACACCAGACTCGCAGACACCTTTAAATAACCTGGACTGACACATAGTCACTCCAAGTTGCTGTGACTGATCTTATTCCTACTTTTTTGATATCAGATTCTCATTTACAGAAACGAAACAGAATTATTTATTATTTATATTTCAATATGAATCGTATTTAGATGGAGTGCATTGTTTGAGTTTCTGTCTTTGTGGGAGTCTTTTCTTTCTCTTTCTCTCTCTCTCTGCAGTTTATAGCTATAAACCTACTGTCATGAAACCAGTAAGGGAGCTCTGAACTACAGTTCCCAACAGCAACTGCTTCATTGTCACATGACCACCTGCACCTCATTCACGTTCCTGGTAATTAGCACGCTTGTTTCTAGTCACAGGTTGCAAGGCACTCTTTGTCTCATGTTATTGTCTCACTATACCTTTGTCTATGCTGCCGTATTTTGTCTTTGCCACAGTGACTTGTTTCCTTGTTGTAGAGCGTTTCGTATGTTTGTTTGTTATTAAATGTTTAACAATCTGCGCTTGCTTCCGTCTGTACTTTGAGCCGTGACCCCTAGGTGGAACTAACAGGAACTGTCTTCCAGACATTCCACAACATTAAATGTAACTGCAAATGGATACAAAGTACAACGTGTCAATCGTTAATACGTTTTTTTTTTGTTTTTGTTTTTTTAAATGGTAACCATTGACGAATTGCTGTGGTATAAGAGGAATAAAACACTTCAGGGCACGCTGTTATAGGAAAAGAATCATCTTCAGATGTTCTCTGAATGAATGACCTGGCCCACGTCTGTTTTGTGACGTCTGTCTAACGTGCTGGATTTGTTTACCTGTACCTCCAGCGCCTGACACGTAGAAACGTCTCGGTATTTCTACACACGAAACAGACACAATGCGTATGAAAGACGAAATTTGCGCACAAATCTTTTTTTATTCAAGGATATTTTTTTTGCCTTTGTTTTAAATATTACTTTTTATAATATATTTATTTTATACGGTAAACTCCGGTCATTTACGTACGCCATTCCGCAACGTACGCCATTTCTTGCTAAAGTAACGTGAACTCTGGGAACTTCGGAGAAAGCGCGACTGACTTTAGCGTAAACTGCATAAATGATAAATCTGCCTGTAACGACACAAATCTTAAATCCAAACTCGTACGTTATATCTTTACAGTCACCTCCACAGCAGCATGCTCACCCCTCTCAACGCGCATCGTGTCCACGGTTTCAGAGTCGAGCTGATGCACGTTATGCTCGTAGGAAACAGAAACAAATTATTTCTTATTTTTTGTTTGTATTTTAATATGAATTGCATGTAGATCGAGCACATTGTGTGTGTTTCTGTCTTTGTGGGAGTCTCTCTCTCTCTCTCAGTTTGGCTCTACCTCCATGTTTGTACAGGTGTCATAGTAATGTGGCCTGTGTGTGTGTGTGTGTGTGTGTGTAAAGAAAGAGCGAGAGAAAGAGAGAGAGAGAGAATACACACTGACCCACTTCTACAACTTGGCAAGAAATTATACGAGTTTGAACCACAGTACAGAAATCCTTTTGACTCCACACACACACACTTTCAGAGTCAACGCCATGCACAGTCTGACAGTTTTTGCCTGCCAGATTTAGGATTAAAGCGGTCATAAGTCATGTGTGTGGAAAGCTGCCGTGTCAGAAAGTGGGCATTTCTCGAACACAGAAAGTCAAAGGCTTCAATTACTTTTTTTCCCTCGTACTTTCCTTTATACTTTTTCCTCATAAAAAGAACTACACAATCACTACACACTGCCCCCCCCCACCCCCAAACTTCTACCGATAATCAGTTATATGATATATTGAATTCTGCTGAATTCTCGAATCTGATTGGTCAGTAGAGTTAGTTAGTTTCTATAGTAATTTACAGGGAGTGCATGCATGAATCGTACTTAGATGGAGCGCATTGTTTGTGTTTCTCTTTTTGTGGGAGTCTTTTCTCTCTCTCTCTCTCTCTCTGCAGTTTATAGCTATCAACCTACGTGGAACTAACAGGAACTGTCTCCCAGACATTCAGCAACGTTAAACGTAACTGTAAATGGATAAAAGGAACAAAGTGTCAACCAAGAATACATTACATTGGGAATAATTGATGAACTGCTGTGGTGTAAGAGGAATAAAACACTTTTCTATTATAGAATTCTAGATGAAGCCGGTGCTGTGGCGTAGGATACGTGACTCAGATGATGTGAGAACTACAGTACGTGAGACGTGTTCATGAGCTGAACTGGCACGAACACTGATTATTGAACTCGCTCGCAGCGTCAGGGATGTCCTGTAAGAAAATGCCGACGTTACTGGAACACACCGGCTGAAATGTGTAGTGATTATACAGTGATCACAGTGTCAGCTTACTGCAGGAGAACTATAAACACTGCTGGCAATCCGCCAGAGACTTACAGTAAACTAGTGAACGATGCTTTACCGTGTAGTAGTTACCAGACGCTGTCGAAATATTACTGTAAGAACTACTCTAAGGTCCTGGCGGTAATTTAACAGGCAGTTACTGTAATGTTGACGCCTCGTGTAGGCTTAACGTCTGATGATGTCGATAACTCTACCGTCGTAGCCGTTTCAGTGGGACAGTGCGGTTATTCTAAATAAAAGCACGCTTGGAATCTCAGCCACTCGACCGATCAAATTAGAGGACTGGAACGTGTATAAAAGTATGGAATAGTACAAAAAAAAACCCAAGCATTGCGTATATAACGTGTATATAAACACTGTGCATGTGTGTGTGTGTGTGTGTGTGTGTGTGTGTGTGTGTGTGTGTGTTTTAATGTCAATTAATTCAGAAGAATATTTTAGTTCATGTGAAACATCTGTGATTTTAATTTCAAATTTATCTGGTTAATGTTCTGGGGCTTCTGGCACGGCAGTTTCCAGGTTTAACTCTGACAGGAACATTTTCTCTCCCTGTGTGTGTGTGTGTGTGTGTGTGTGTGCGTGTGTGTGTGTGTGTGTGCGTGTGTGCGTGTGTGTGTGTGTGTGTGTGTGTGTGTGTGGTCGGTTCTTTGAACAGATGTGACAGATGTAGGACTGAGGACAGACGATCAGTTAACTGTAACGAATATCAGACTTTAAGGACGTTAGGCAGTGAATTAGGGTCACATTCCTTGTGTGTGTGTGTGTGTGTGTGTGTGTGTGTGTGTGTGTGTGTGTGTGTGTGTTTATAAAAGAGAGAGAGAGAGATACATAAAGATAGAGAGAGTCTGGGTCAGTGGGTCCAGTGAATGCACTGAGAGATGGCAGTCACCAAAGAGATGCATTGAACACTTAAATCCAAATGTGCCAGACACATGGAAGCACAACACACACACACACACACACACACACTTCCTGTATATAAATAGAGGTATTTCCAGTCTGGCCAGTAGATCTCAGCTCAGCAGTTTCTCACTCAATGTCTAAGTGGAAGTATGTTTTGGTTTTACGATGCCTTAAAGACTTGTGTGACAACCCCCCGGGTAAAAAAAAAAAAAAGTTTGTTTCGTTACACCGGAAATAATAATAATCATTTTTATTTTTGCAAATTATTACAGCTATTCTGCTGAAATTTCTGAACCCGTTAGATCCTAAAGAATAATGTTTATATATTAAACTGAGCAGTCTGGGTAATAACGATAAAAAACCTCAATAACAAAGTAAAACAACAACAAAGTAAAACAACAACAACAACAATGACAAACCCCTGAAGCCCTGGGCTATAACCCTATCTGGATTATAGTGATGAATTAACTTGCTGAATGCTACACAGTTAGGAGCTACGTGAGATGTGGATGGCTGGAGAAATCAGGTACAAACTATTTTCAAGATATCAGAAGATGCTGGTGATGATTTTGCTCGTTTAAATGCTTTACTAAGTCATGTGAAAATGATTTGCTGATTATTGTGTCACCAAAACTGATCAAGAAATGGAACTCAGCTGTAGTGAGTTACATTAAAAGGCTAAACACATGTACACACATAAGCATGTGTGTGTAGGAAAGGGCTGTCTCTTTCTGTGAGGAGGAGGTGTGGTCACAGTCACGGCCAATCAGCCGTTGTTTGTTATTGCAGTCTTGCCTCAATTTGAACCCTTTTGCTGTGTGTGTGTGTGTGTGTGTGTGTGTGTAAAATGCTTTCATGTTCCTTTCTTGTATGGAATGCTGGAGCTGGACGAATAAGAAAGCATTAATTTATTCATTGGCATCTGCCTCCTATAAACCCAGGCCAATCTGAGAAATACACACACTCTCTCTCTCACACACACAGCTCACACACTTTCAAGTCCTCAAAATCGGATGAGGTAGAGCTCCAGGTGCAGAACAGTACCCCTGCACTTATTCGCTTAGTCGCTCTTTCAAAGTTAAAATTGAACGTATTATTATATTAATCTTTTTTTAAATATAAATGTTCTGATTGTCAGAATATCGGATTATCGGATTATCTTTATATAAATGTCCTGTAAATATAGCATAAGGAAACAGGAAACAGTCAAAAGAAACAATAGATTTGTGTTAATAAGAACGATTTTTATACTAAAGGAAAGTCCTGTGTGTAATGTTTTGATCGTTGTCTTGAAGGATGCCAATAATTATGACCCTAACTCTCCCTAACAGGCCTGTGGCATAACTTCTAGCATTTGGTGTGTAGCTACTAATGTAATGTAGGTCACATGATCTGTGAGTCAGGTGATTAGATTCACAGTTCAACTCAAAGTGGCTTAGAGGCGACAAGGCATCTGTATGTGTGTGTGTGTGTGTGTGTGTGTGTGTGTGTGTGTGTGTGTGTGTGTGTGTGTGTGTGTGTGTGTGTGTGTGTGTGTGTGTGTGTGTGTGTGTGTGTGTGTGTGGCTAATTTCAGTCAGCCCAAAGTGCGTCCCCAGATCTTCCTTGTCTGGCTCTGTGGCTCCACACACCTCATTTTACTGCATAGCCATTCATACACACACAAAAACACAAAAAAAAAAAAAAAATATTTAAAACACACACTATGTCACTTCAAAGACAGCCAGCAGTTGGACAGTGAACACCACAGAGCTGTAAAAGCACACTCCATCACCTCGTAAATCTCACCTCATCAGACACACACACACACACACACACACACACACATGTATAAAAGGCCGTCATGGCTAAAAATACAGACTACTGCACAGGAATGACAATATTAGAGTTGGAGCAGAGGCGCAAGGGAGAGCACCGGGTCATACACATAAATAACATCGGTATATTATCAGGCCTCATTTCAAAGCCTCAGAGACAGAGAGCACTCACGGTGTATACACACACACACACACACACACACACACACACACACACACACACACACACACAAGGACACTTTATACATTCATGCAATTATTCAATCAGCCAATCATGTTGCAGCAGTGCAGGACAGGACAAATACAGGACAGGAGCATCACCTCAAACATCAGACTGGAGAAAAACACGATCTCAGTGACCATGTTGGGCCGGGCTGGTTGGAGTATTTTAGAAGCTCCTGATTTCCTGGCATTGTCATGCAGAACAGTCTCTGGAGTTTGCACACAGCGGTGCGAAAAACAAAAAATAAACGTCCAGTGAGCGGTAGTTCTGCAGACGGAGATTACAGGTACAATTATAAAGCACTTTTCTAGACACTCAAAGCGCTGTAGAGAGTATTGGGGTGGAGGGGGATCTCCTGATCTCCTGGGGATTATTAGGGGGCCACGATAGAGAAGGGCCAATGGGGGAATTTCGCCAGGACACTAGGGTTATACCCCTAGTCTTTTACTATATTTGTCCAGGGATTTTTAATGACCACAGAGAGTCAGGACCTCGGTTTAACGTCTTATCTGAAAGACGGTGCTGTTCTTATAGTACAGTGTCCCCTATAGTGTCACTATACTGGAGCATTAGGCCCCACACAGACCACAGGGTGAGTGCCGCCTGCTGGCCTCGCTAATACCACTTCCAGCAGCAACCTTTGTTTTCCACAGGAGGTCTCCCTCCCATCCGGGTACTGTCCAGGCTCAACCCTGCTTAGCATCAGTAGGTCACCAGGCGAGAACTGCAGGGGGATATGGCTCTGGCAAAAGAAATACCTTTGTTAATTAGAGGAGAATGGCCAGACTGGTTCGAGCTGACGGGGAGGCTACGCTAACTCAAGTAAGCACTCTTTACAACCGTGGTGAGCAGAAAAGCATCTCAAAACACACACATCACGTCGAACCTTGAGGCGGATGGGCTACGACAGCAGAAGACCACATCGGGTTCCACTTCTATCAGCCAAGAACAAAAAAGACCGTGTGACGTTGTTGGTGAACGCTAACTCAAGCTCTCAGCCTGTATCTGCATGTAGAAGAAACAGTTCTAACGGTGTAGAGAGAGATTTTTTATTTATTTAATCTCTCTCATCTCTGCTGCGAACAGACAAGACTCCGATCTGTCTCATCTTTGCGGCCCGTCGACTTTTCTTTTTCCAACGGCTTTGCTGTCCTCTACGTTCTCGAACGCCCTGACGAGTACCCGAATCGTTTTACATGACTCGCATTGAACCATGCACGCTGTACAGTCAGCCACTGCGCTTGTTTTCTAGATATCACTGGGTCACGGAGTAAGCTGGCTAGCTTGTTGCTAACAAAATATGGCGGCGTCCATGTTTTGTTTATTTGAACCAGTCCTGAGGTAACCCTGAGGAACTCTATTTAGTTGAGGAATTCTCCAGGCTGCGTGGAAGTACTGATCGTGTAAATTTGATGAAAACCAGGTCACAGAATGATAAAACTGTGAGTGTGTGAACACAAGCTTTATTCCACACACCCCCCCTGACCCACACACACACACACAGCTTCCTCCCCCGCCCCCTTGCCTCCCTTTCACATGCTCCCACACTCATGTCATCCATAAAATACTCTACAGTATATTAAACGTAACCCTTATCGGGTCGTATTTCTTCTTTGTTCCTCGTCTTCGCTTTATTAAAGCAGGTTGTTAAACTCACTTCAGAAAGCCGCGGCTCAGCGGAGCCACCTCTGCGCTATCACGTTTCGCAAACAACTGGCCTGTGTTTGGGTTCTTACACATGATCCAAACCTCACACTGAGGTGTCTGAGGTTAACCAGCGTCCAAAATTATCCTCGTGTGGAACCGCCGTGTGTTTTGGAACATCCGCCCATTTTCTGTTTATTTGTTTTCCCGCGATTGTCTTCGTCCCGCTCGATTTAGCTCAGTTCAGCAAAGAGCCGCCGCCAGTGGTGTGAAAAACAGAAGCAATCTTGAGCGGCTAAATGCTAAATGTAACTTACTGGCCTTACTGGCAAAGTTTGGCAGTTTGGTGGGCGTGTCTTTTAACCCTTAGACACGCCCTTTCTACAAGGCGGATTAGGCACAAAGGTGGTTTTATGATTCTACTGAAACAGGTCATGTTTTGTCAGAAATCCTGCCAGGATAGCTTAGCGAAGCTAGGTAGTGTTAGCAGTGAATATTCTGAGGAGTTTTAATGTTGCTTCTCTAATTAAAATAATCAATTTTACCATTTTTTCCCCCACCAATTGTTTAGTCAGTGCCAATCCCCACCCACAATTAGCTCTCCCCAATCACACCCAACACCCTTTGTGATGAGAACTGAACACATTAGCATAAACATAAGCTAAACCTAAAGATCAGGGGGGTGTGGTCAGGCGTGGAGCTAGAATAGGAGACAACTGACCTATTATAGAAGCATGTTCTGACTTTTTTTTTGTCCTTTTGCTAGGTTAGCTTGTAGCTAGGTGTCTAATTTCCATTACAAACTATTACCAAGGTATATAATCTTCAATGTTTATGTGTAACAATGCAAACATTATGCTAAATGAATCATTATGTGTAACGCAAGTGTGTTCTAGTGGTTGTGTTATCATTACATACGTTACTCTATGCTGCAGTTTTCCTTTAAAACGGAATACAAGGGCTGATGAGTGACACGGCAGAAGAGTGTTTGTGCTACTGCTGGGAGATTGCGAGCAAAATCAGTCGTATTCCCTGGGTGGGAGGGGCTTACAGAGATACTGGCCAATCGTGGACGTTTGTGAGCGCGTGTATGTTGAAGAGGGCAGATAGCACTTGCTATACAAGCTAAAACAGCAGAAATCCACAGTTTCGAAATTAAAACGTGATGTTATTATGATTCACATTGAAAGTAAGATCACATTTGTCACGATTTTCCTCGTACGGAATTAAAAGTCAAAAGCCAAGGAGTTGTTGCCCCTACACACATCTGCCACAAGTGTACTCCTCTTCAAATCTTCAAATTCCCCTCGTTTCCTCACTTACTGTAAGCCGAGTAAAGGGTTTCGAGACCGGAGTGAGTAATAGTGATTAATAACAGTATTCCCATAAGCATATAAGTTTAGCAATGATGTGATTGTCAGCCGTTAGTGTACACTAACACCGCTGCAGGAATGTCCAGCCACACACACACACACTCACACACACACACACACACACGCTCACACACACACACACACACACACACACACACACACCATGTCACCCTCCTCTCTGCACCTGTCTTCTGCCTCAATCACAAGACCCAGTGTGTGTCAGTGGTATCAGGTCCCCTTACTCCGACTCTACGGCCTATTTTCCACTTAATAACAGCTGCGACGTCTTTTTTCAATACGGCAGTCACATCAATAATAATAATAACAATAATTAAACACTCACATGACATTTTAAAAGTCGTTGATCATCCAGGTAACGACACACAGTATTAAGAATCGAGCGCGTGTAACCCTTTGAACTGGTTCATTTGTGTAAATTCAGTTATTATGATGTCTTGTGGACTAGATGTAAACATCTGATATTTGAAATAACTTTTTTAAAATATGAAATAAAAACAAAATGCTTAAAAAATATCTATATTTTTAAAAAAATGAATAACATTTTGCAGATTCTGCAAGGCGTATGTAAACGTATGACCTCAAATACATGTCCACGTGGTCTGAGAAATCCCCAGCGAGACACCGAGAACGGCTTGGCTGGCCACATTTAGGATTAAAGGAAACATTCGGGGGAAACGTTCCTTTAAAATCCGTTGTATTCAGTACATATCGCATATACGCATCTAATCTTTAGGACCTAAATGATTGACTTCCTGTTCCCACGTCCCACGAGCCAGAGCTACGGTACAAAGTGGCTGAGAGATGAGGAATAACTGAATGAAGCAAGGGATTGTGTAAAAGAAGATAAAGAGTAGGAGTGAAACGTACTGAGAGCTGAAAGGAGGAGGAGTAGTCAAGAGGGTGAACAAGGAGGTAGAGTAGGAGTGAACAAGGAGTGATAAGAGCGAAAGTGAAGGCCGGTAATACGATCCACAGCGAAACCAAATGAAACGTAAGAGGTGTTGCGCTTACAAATCAGCGTGTTTTACTCCTCCACATCTCTACATAAACTGCCTGATTCTGGGAAAACATCGTCATCGAAGCTCAGCATGTGTGTGTGTGTGTGTGTGTGAGAGAGAGAGAGAGAGAGAGAGAGAGTCGTCTCTTTTTTCCACTTAATCATGTGTTCATTCCATACACGGTTTACAGACTAAGCAAGAGGTTACAGCAGCCATCTCGACTCATATGCACACAACCTATATTACAGTTTATCATAGCGAGGCTGCTCTGGTTCTGCTGGTTCCATCTGGTCAAGCTGGAACACACGCTTTCTTGGAACATCAAGGAAACCCAAGAGGAGCATAGTGTTATAGGTTCTAAGAATGGCGTGGCGGTGGAGAACCCCTAGATGGCTGATAGCCGTGCACATAGTGACGTTCCCTCATCGCTGGCCAGGGACATTCATTATAGCCTGATGGCCAATTATGTTCCTTCTCGTTCTTTTGGTCAAGTTAAATCCAGCCTAATCGATTGGTCGGCAATCTCAAAGGTCAATCTCATTGGTCGGCAATCTCAAAGCCTCGTTGTGGCGTTCAGCTACACGGTGAAGTTTTGTTAATGTTTTCACATTACATTTGTCATTAAGTAAGTGTTTTATTTTTGCATCTTGAAGTGTGAGGACATGACAGAAATGGACGGTAACCTGAGGTCAGGATCAAACCGCGGACCCTGGGACTATGAGACGGCGACGCTACTCGCTATGCGAGCGTTCCGCCGCGGCGTGAACAACACATTTCCGCTAATTTTGCTAGCTGCTGCTGCTACGTCCAAGTTGAACTGGCAGTTCACCCACCACCTGCTAACAGGCGTGATGTTTTCGACTAAATGCACACGCAAACGTAACGTGGCACGGAGTTCATTTTCAACTCCTCGTCGACTTTTAAAGATGCTCAGGCGCTCGCGATTGCACCAGGCTACATAGCGCACGTGTCACCTCATAAAACAATTTAATCATCAACAAAGACAGACAGGTGTTTTTCACACCGCACCAGATAGCAGCTCAGTCCTCGGCTGCTCCGCTCTCTGATCTCAGAACTTCCGTGACACGCCGATGACAGTTTAATTCTCATGATCTAACGTGGCCCCAAAGTGTCGGGATCACTACAGAGAAGGGTCCGTGCACTTCAAACGAACACGTACACACATACACACACGTACACACACTCCGCTCAGTCAGCCAGGTCATACAATACCACCCTGCTCCATCTCGCCCAGTAGCAGCCGCGAAGCCACACATCAACCCCAGCGTGAGTTATGGGTGCGGGGAAAGCGTCTACACCCAACACACCTCATTACGTTTCTGGCTCGGTGTGTGCTATTTTGGACACGGAGACCTATTTACATTTTCAGACCGAGTAAAACTCAGTTTTCTTATTCACTCTCAGGACTCCACCTTTGGGCAACAGTTGTGTTCTGGAAGTTTCTGCCAGGGAAAAGTTGGGTGTGAGAGAGTGTTGGTCGGGTCAAGTAACGAGACCACACACTGTTTGATGTTTGGAACAAGCCCCCGTTTTATATAAATATACCGCCAGTCAAAAAGGTTTTGAACCACACCCTTTATGAAGATTGGGCTCTAAAATTAGAAAATGTATGTAAGGAATATAAATAAATGAATCGAGAAATGCATGTGACTTTTCTGTTTTACCCACCAGCTGTACCTGACTGCACCCAGAGACCTATTAGAATCCGAATTACAAAGATTTAGTTATTTGGTGGAACATTTGTTTGACATAAACGTATACCCACCAGCCATTTTATTATATACGCCACACTAACGCTCTTTGTTTTCCTCCCATTTTTCACACCATGTTTCTCTCAAGGTGTTAGAAATACGTCTGCTCCAGATCGATATGACTGCATCATATAATTCATGCTGCAGAATTTTATCCCCAACACGCACTACTGGATTCATATCTGGTGAGTAAGAAGGCCACTGAAGTATGGTGATTGTCATGTTAAGGGAACCAGTTTGAGACGATTCCCCACACCATTACACCACCACCACCAGCCTGAACTGTTTACACAAGACATAAACATACCACACACACACACACACACACACACACACACACTATATATATATATATATATGAGAGGCTTCAGTTCCAATTCATCCCAAAGGTGTTCAGTGGGGTTGAGGTTAAGGCTCTGTGCAGGATGCATGGGTTCTTCTACACCAACCTTAACACATCATGTCTTCATGGAACTTGCTTTGGAACCGGTTTGGGCCTCACAGTTCAACTTTGTGGATACAGTTTGGGGAAGAACCACTTATGGGTGCGGTGGTCAGGAGTTCACATACTGTTGATCATAGAGTGTATTCCAAACATTATATACAAACCGTACTGTTCTCCTGTTCTAGATTCTAAACTGTGGTTCTTGATAATTGACTCAGATTGGGATTTCTTTACCCACCACCCCTTAAAAAGCTAGAACCTTAAAGAACCCTATGGAGAACCGTTATGTCTAAGAGTGTATTGTACAATACACTGCATTTATGTTGTATTTAAGCCGTATATAAGCTTTTAATTACTTCCTTCTTCCTTCAACTAAATGTCACTCCGGGATGAAACGTTTATTCATTTGAATTATATTCTTTCTTTAAAAAAGCAGGGCAGTTTTGGGGGGTTTTCTTGGACCTGGGGTGGGTGTGTCGCTAATTCAGAGCAGAACCGCTTCCAGTGGAGTCGGGCAGCCTTAGCAGCATTACAGTAAGTGAATGTGACAGTGCGTACTGTACAGTATGTGGCCTGCATTCCTTTCTGTGAGCCCTCTGTGACCTGCTGCTGCTAAAAGGTCACACATATGGAGACACTCAATCTCTCCGCGCTCGCTGTACGAGGTGGTCACGCACGATTCCCCGTACGACAGCCGTGCCGCCGTGTCAGATACAGTAGCCTGGAGTTCAGTCCTGGAGTTCGGTTCAGGAGCTTCAGGAAAAATGATGTTTTGCAAAACAAAACATAGAACAAAAAGGCAAACCGATTGGAAGAGTGTGACGTCTTTGCGGTTCAGTAATGCGATCGTTCTGTAGGAATGAAACAAGATGCAAAGCACAAGACAAACACACCCAGGCTACGCCCAGAACCCTGTAAAACACTGTACTGTTTAATATTCCCACAGCTTCCATATTTGTCCCAATGTTTTACATACAATCTTTTTTTTTTTTTGTAAAGGTTCTTAAAGAGTTCTTTGTATGGTTATGAAGGATCCTCTCAAGACATTTGGATGAAAATTGTAAAAATAAATAAATAAATAAAAATGTAAAAAATGGGGTGCTTTAAATCTCAAAGTGAGAAATTTAACAATTTTGGCCGAAAGAAATTAAAATAAATGAAACGGCGCTTTTGTTTGGTGATTGACCCGGCTTCTGATTGGTTCTATGTTGGTTTTCCACATCGTTAGGTTAAAAATTCTGAAACATCAGGAAAACTTTTTGAATATTACCGTATTGACTTAAAGGTGCGATAGATGTTTTTTTTTTTTTTATTTCTTACTTGGGAAAAAAAAAAGACCTATTGCAACTTTAATTCACATTGCTTGATTTTAGCCCCCGAAATTCCCTGCAGATGACAATTTCTACAATTATATTTGTACATCTGAGAAGTTCTAGCCGAGACTGTACATGACTGAACGTGTTCAAAACTTTATCCTGACAGTTCAGTTCAGTATGAGCCAATCACAGGACGCGAGTCTGATTTGATTTGGAACACAGCCGGGTCAGAGGGTGAAGGTGTGAACGCTCTTTGTATCCGATCTCATCCCGGGCTGAACTGTCAGAGGGAGAGCGGAATCAGACGAAGCCGGAATCATCCGAAAACACCCCCTCGATTTATTAACCGAAAATCTGCAAAACATCCAGGCGCATACCCGTTCCAAATTCGATCCCAATAAAAAGGCGACACATTCAGCGGAGCAGCCAGGGAGGTGCCTGAAGAATCGGTCCACACACGGAGAAGGAAAATCTTTCATTTCCTGCCGAATTTCTTTCATCTGTTGCGTATCACCACAAAAAAAACGACCTCAAATTCGAGCTTAAAATTAGCATCACAATGGCTGCCGGCGCCACAAGTTTTTCCAATCATAAACCGAGTGAATTTTGCTAAATAAAGCAAAGATGCATAAACAAAATTTTTTCCCCCCGAGTGATCCGTAATTCAGACCCAATGCCACGTCTTCAGAAGGGCCTGATGGGGAAAAAAACAGAGGCTGGAGAATGGACGCTGGATTTAAAGTCGTAGAGTATAGGGTTAGGGTTGGAGAATGCTAAATGTTATTATTAGCACGTGTACTTTGCACCTTCAGGGTTAGGGGTTGGAGTCCCACCTCCTCCACCTTCTGTGTGTGTGCCGTGTGTATGCTCTCCCTGTGCTTCGGGGTTTCCTCCAGGTACTCCAGTCCGTAAACGTGCGCTGTAGGCTAATTGACGTTTCCAAAAAGTTCGTAGTGTGCGAATGGGTGTGTGAGTGTGCATGTGATCTCACCCCGTCCAGTGTGTCCCCCGCCTTACGCCCCGAATTCCCTTGGATAGGCTTTACGTGACTGAAAATGAATGAACCCCTGACGCTTTGTTGCTGGATGTGTGAACGCACCTGTATAGTCAAAGTCACGCGTCCTTCAATTACCCATATATTTCCAGTGAGTTATAAGGTTTGTCTCGAAAGTGCTGCCCACTGATTTTAAAAAGCCTGCATGCTTTGCATAATTTGACATGAATGGACATAAATTTGCTCAAGAGCACTTTATGACTCTTTATGTTTAAGACTCGAGATTTAAAGCTAAGAATTTGTCATTTGACTTGTGATTTGCAAAACAATGACTTGGTCCCGCCTCTGCTTTAGACTACATTAATACACAGGTCAGTAGAAATACCTCACATGCTGTAGATAGTATAAACCTGTGTGTGTATGTGTAGAGATCTCTTCATGAAATGCAGCATTTTTTTTTCCCCTCTCCAGCTCGTATGTCGTTCCTTATTCCCTCCGTACTGTACATTTAAATTCCGTGCTATGGTTTAGGCCCTTGATCTGAGCAGCTTGAGGTTTTGGAGGTTTGGTTTATTGTGGAGATCTCTGGGTAAAGATTATTCTGATTGGTCGGAAGAAGGTTTCCAGATGGCAGCTGATTGGGGGGTTAATACAGCTAGTCTGGGAGCAGGAACGAGACTTGAGGTGCCCCAATGTGTGTGTGTGTGTGTGTGTGTGTGTGTGTATGTCAGATGGGAAATGGGGGCTGGGATGGAAGAATGCCACCGTGCTCGTTTCCTGTGCAGATGGAGGAAGTGGGATTTATTTATGTAGCCTCTCAGAGATGGCGGGATCTGCTGGAGAACATGGGAGGGAGAGAGAGAGAGAGAGAGAGAGAGAGAAGAGAAGTAGGAACCATTAAAAAAAAAGAGTGTTGACATCTTAATTCTGATTGGTCTGCAACTCAGAGAGTAGTGAAGCTGCAAATTTGAGGCTTTTGTTCAAGAAAGAGAGCCATAGAATAGTTGACGTGGTGAGGTGTTGTTTTTTTTTTTTTTTGGAACGTTGTTGGTGTTAAGGAGTCTCCAGTGTCAGTGTTCTGAACCACAGGAAAGTCCTCGGTTTGCTGCCGCCGCACTACTATCAGAGCTGCTGTTGTAAGAATTAATCAACACCTTCTGACCAATCAGAGTCGAGAATTCAACAACACTCTGGTGTCATATATACAGTGGTGTGAAAAAGTGTTTGCCCCTTCCTCATTTCCTGTTCCTTTGCATGTTTGTCACACTTAAGTGTTTGAACATCAAACCAATTTAAACAATAGTCAAGGACATCACAAGTAAACACAAAATGCACTTTGTAAATGAAGGTGTTTATTATTAAAGGTGAAAAAAATCCAAACCATCATGGCCCTGTGTGAAAAAGTGATTGCCCCTAAACCTAATAACTGGTTGGGCCACCCTTACAGCAACAACTGCAACCAAAGCGTTTGCGATAACGCGCAATGAGGCTTTACAGCGTCCTGGAGGAATTTTGGCCCACTCATCTTTGCAGAATTGTCCTAATTCAGTTACATTAGAGGGTTTTCGAGCATGAACGGCCTTTTAAGGTCATACCACAACATCTCAATAGATTCAGGTCAGGACTTTGGTTGGCACTCCAAAGTCTTCATTTTGTTTTTCTCAGCCATTCGGTGGTGGACTTGCTGGTGTGTTTAGGATCATTGTCCTGCTGCAGAACCCAAGTTCGTTCAGCTTGAGTACACGAACAGATGGTCGGACATTCTCCTTCAGGATCTCTTGGTAGACAGCAGAATTCATAGTTCCTTTTATCACGGCAAGTCTTCCAGGTCCTGAAGCAGCAAAACACCCCAGACCATCACACTACCACCACCATATTTTACTGTTGGTATAATGTTCTTTTTATGAAATGCAGTGTTCCTTCTACGCCAGATATACTTGGACACACACCTCCAAAGAGTTCCACTTTTGTCTCACGGTCCACAGAATGTTGTCCCAAAAGTCTTGGGGATCATCAAGATGTGTTCTGGAGAAATTGAGACGAGCTTTGATGTTCTTTTGCTCAGCAGTGGTTTTCCTTCTGACTCTGCCATGCAGGCCATTTTGCCCAGTCTTTTCCTGATGGTGGAGGCATGAACGCTGACCTTAACTGGGGCAAGTGAGGCCTGCAGTTCTTTGGACGTTGTTGTGGGGTCTTTTGTGACCTCTTGGATGAGTCGTCGCTGCGCTCTTGGGGTAATTTTGGTGACGGCCACTCCTGGGAAGGTTCACAACTGTTCCATGTCTTCGCCATTTGTGGATAATGGCTCTCACTGTGGTTCGCTGGATTCCCAAAGCTTTGGAAATGGCTTTATAACCCTTTCCAGACTGATAGATCTCAATTACTTTCTTTCTCAATTGTTCCTGAATTTCTTTGGGTCTCGGCATGATGTGTAGCTTTTAAGGATCTTCTGATGGACCTTACTGTGTCAAGCAGCTCCTATTTAAGTGATGCCTTGATTGTGAACAGGTGTGGCAATAATCAGGCCTGGGTGTGGCTAGAGAAATTGAACTCAGGTGTGGACAACCACAGTTATAGTATGTTTTAACAAGGGGGCAATCACTTTTTCACACCACTGTATATATATATATACACACACACACACACACACACGAACACACCAGAAATCATGATTTAAAAAACCACAATAATTAATGATAATTAATAAAGACACATGTCTTGTTTTTTTTTTTAATGAGGAAACACACACACACACACACACACAACGATGTGTTAACTATGTGCCTGCAAGTCGGTGCATGCATGTGTACTCATGTTAGGTGTGTAGTGAGGAAGCACACAGCCAGTGTGGGTTTCTTTGCTGGCGTACACACCGTTCAGACATTAGTGTGGGTCTGTGTGTTGTCAGAGAGAGTTTTTTGCTCTGTGTGTGTGTGTGTGTGTGTGTGTGTGTGTAAGCATGAACAGAACTCGTCGTACTGTAGCCTCAGCGCTCACTGAGACGACCAACAGGCCCGTGCTGACTCGGAGTTCTGGCAAAATCCTGCTCTCTGTTTTATAGTTTCCTGTGTGGGCTTTTATAGATGTCTATGAAAATCTCCCACATGGCAGAAGTGCACATAGATAAACAACACACACACGCACACACACGCACACACACGCACACACACGCACGCACACACACGCACACACACGCAACACACATGCAGACTCAGTCAGAGTTCTACTTCATTAGGTGTAATTATTCTGCAGGAGAGGAGTAGGGTTAATTGGTATAAACGATGTGTCTGAGTGTGATCCAGTGACGCAGCTGGAAGCAGCACTGTGTTAAACTCAGTGTACGGACACTGATATACACCTCACTGATCAAACTGGATACAATTCATTTCTTCATTAATGGTCTGCACATATATAGTGCTTTTTTAACCTTAGCGGTTCCAAAGTGCTTTACATTGGTTCCCTCTCACACACAAACGGTAGCAGAGCTGCCATGCAAGGCGCTAACTTGCCATCGGGAGCAACTTGGGGTTCAGTGTCTTGCCCAAGGAGACTGTAGCAAGTGGAGAGTCATGTGAAGAGTCATGTGGAGTCATGTGGAAAGTTATGTGGAGAGTCATGTGGAGTCATGTGAAGAGTCATGTGAAGAGTCATGTGGAGTGTCATGTAGAGTTATGTGGAGTCATGTGAAGAGTCATGTGAAGAGTCATGTGAAGAGTCATGTGAAGAGTCATGTGGAGTCATGTGGAGAGTCATGTGGAGAGTCATGTGGAGTCATGTGAAGAGTCATGTGGAGTGTCATGTAGAGTTATGTGGGAGTCATGTGAAGAGTCATGTGAAGAGTCATGTGGAG
>CM022780.1:3751737-3756737 GCA_012411365.1 Ameiurus melas | reverse complement strand
AGACAGTGTTCTGTATGGCTCCGTTCATACGAATCACAGCTCGACCTTCACTGACAAGAGATTTTCTTAGGCCCAGAGCCCGAACAGCAAACGCACACCGCACACGCACACACACCTCACACACACACACACACACACACACACACACACACACCGTTCCTGATTAGCTTCGTTTGAGGTCATTAAACATTCCCTTTTTTTCTTCCTGTCAAACTGACACACAGATCACAAATCATCCTGTACAGTCAGAACCGCTGTCGCCTTTACTTCAATTCTACGCTAACTGCCGTGTTTCTAAATCCTCACCCACGCACCGACGGTGTTTGTGCAGGAGATTTAGCGCCGGTGTGCAATTAACACCTCACGCTCGAGGGGTAAGTTTAAGAGGGTGGTGGAGTTTAGTTCAAGTAAAGCTTTGTGAAATCGGTCTAATACTTTTTCCTGACGTTTTTATTTATTTATTTTAGTCAGAAGCTGTTGATTCATTTTCTTTTACGTAGTCCCAGCCACCAGGGTTAAATTAATTTAACGCACTCGTTCTTATACGTTAAAACTAATATCGTTTCTATAGCAACGCCTTTACACAGGGACTCTCCAGTGTCAGCGCTTTGTACCAGTCAGAGGTAACGCTGTAACGTTCTTGCTAGTTAAAGTTTCCCGACGTCTTTAAAATTTACGCTTCCTTTGCGACGACGAGCTTCGAGCAATCTTATCGCGTATCGTACTGTAGCGTGTACTAAAAGTATGTAAAGTACGCCGTCTGAGATGTAGCCTCCGTCTCAAACTGGTCCGAATCCGTCACCAGCGCTTCTAAACCTCCATCAGATTGATAACGCCTCTGAGATGCGGAAATGCCAGCAGGTAAGAAGCTGTCCCACCAACGCTTGACGCTTTCCTGAGCTCTGTCTCGTGTGTGTTAAACGAAAAAACCAAGAGTTGGTACGTGGGTGCTGGAGAACACGCAGCCTGGTGTTGGATTTCTGGGCCAGTTTACAGTTCGGAGCAATGACGCTCCGGCATACCCAGCCATGTCTGAGCTTGCGGGGCGGTAATTCCATCCACCCGCTCGAGACAAACCCGGCGATCAACACACACACACACACACACACACACACACACACACGATCGTGAACACGGCTTCGAGAAGCAAATGGGTCCTGACTGCACATGCTCTCAAGCGTTTGAACATAAAACCAAAAATGGAAAACAAACCCAAGAAGGAGCCCAAACTCGTAATCTAGGCGACCTACTTTTCAATCTGGGAGGAACCGTGAATGACAAGGTGCTGTTAGAACACTGATAAAACTCTTCCAAACCTAGAAAGCTTGTGGGGGAGTCTGGAGACAGACCACCACTGGAGATCAGCGCTGCCACTTAGGGGCCTCTCTCTCGCACACACACACACACACACACACACACACACACACCATCCTGAGCCGTCCACAAAAACGTCCGCTCCAAATCCAAATGACACAGCGGACAGAAAGTCTAAGAGAAAGACAGCTGCTCCTGAGTAAACAGGCCCGAGAGAGAACGGGCCCAGCTTTACGGCTAGTTCGGGTTTCATCCACACTTCGTCCTCGGCTCCGAATCGGTCAGAAACACAAACCGTGTGAAAGCAGAAAGAACAAAACAAACGATTCAAGCAACGTTATGAAACGTCTTGGATGTAAACACGCTCGCACAGGCTTGGTTAAACAGTACAGGATGAGAGAACAGCTGATGTTCACACATTTTACACAGCGTCACGACTTTTTTTAGGGTTGTGATTAATATAAAATGTCTGAGGTATAAGAGGAATAAAACGCTTGCTTTATATTTAGGGGGGTTACAGTAACTCCTGTATTGTCCTACAGCGCCATGTTTATTCCGTGCTCCTAATTAAAACTCTCTTTGTAATGTTTGTTGTTTAGTTTTTTGGGGTTTTTTACGTGATTGTGAATGTTTTCAGAAGCGACGCCCTGCATCGTGCGAGTCGTAGATGTGAGCGGTCCGAAACAAAGGCGTTTTTTTTTTTTTTCCACTTCCTGTTTTTTGTTTTGTTTGGAGGTGTTTTTTTTTTTTGAGTCATTCTAGTTTTGAGTCATTTGACTGTTGAGTCATTTGTTTGAATCTGAACACAGCTCACTAACTGCACCCATTTAGCACTACGTATGTATAAATATATATATATTCTTAAAAAAACGAGGGGGAAAAAAACACCATAGGGTTCTCAAACATCGCTTGAACGAAAACTGACATTCTGCACTTTTACCTCACACTTACCGATCCGTTTCATGAACCGGACGAGCCCGAGAGCAGCGACGGAGAGGAAAAAAAACCCCAACAACAAACGTCTAATTATTGGTGGATTACAACCCACTTGGCGCAACATCTTCATTAAAATACATCTGTCAATAATTGTCATGATGCTGATGACAAATAAAGGGTGACTTTAACTGCTGACATTGATCTAAATCTATCATCACGATTTCAAAACACACACACACACACACACACACAAGTATGAGTAAGAGTCTGTCTGGGCTGTGGCTCAGTCCAGGCCGACTTGTTGCTCAGCATTAAAGTGTTCACAGACAGGCAGTAAACATGGGGCATTTGGTTTAGTCTCTCTCACACACACACACACACACACACACACACACACACACACATACACACACGTCTGTGAGGGCCAGATGGGAAACTTTCACACTAGTCTGGTTTCACCGAGCTTTCAGCACCTCGCTCTCATCTACTGTCTCACCCCTTTTCTATTATGTTTTTTGTCTTTTTCAATACACAGCCGGTGTATTACATCATAATCGTGAGGTCTGATATGGAATATAACACACAGCCCTATTAGATATCAGCAAGTGTAATATATATATATATATATATATATATATATATATATATATATATATATATACTTAATTATATATAAGCCTTAAACATATACACATATATATATATATAAAAGCATATTTTTAAGCACAAAGAAGAAAAAGCGGCCAAAACGCCACAGTGAGAATAACAGCGTGGTGCGGTCCGCTCACCTCGAGCAGCAGACTAAATTCATTAACACGCATTCTTACAGAAAAGAAGCTCGCGGCCGAGCTGCGTTCAGTCATCTCAAATTCTGCTGAACATTAAACCTGGGAGGCTGTGTAAAACCCTCCCTGCTTCCCTCCTGCTTCTATATCCCCTCGTTTCTTCTCCTTTCCAACCGTCTCCCCCACCCCCTTGCTTTTATTTCCCTCCCCACCCCCTTCAAGGAATAATAAATAGCTATGAAAATGAATCTTGAAAATGGAGTGGTTGGCAGACAGCGCGGGGTGAAAGAATAGGAAAATAAATGAAAAGCCCCCTCTCCAAGTCAAACAGGGACGCTGTTCAAAGGCGTAGCGGTCGGGTGCTAGCCGCTAGCTTTATTGCTAGCATATGCCACGGCTCTATTAGGTCCTTCCTCCGCTTGCTAACCCAGAGGCCCGTGCATGCCCCGGTGTAAAAATATTATCACAGGAGTGCGGAACGAGCCGGGATGGTCAAAAGACTTCTGAGCATTCCGCTTCCTGACAGGCTAACGGGCGGGCTAACATGCAGGCGAAAACAGAAACGATTAGCCACAGTAGCGTTTCAGCACTACTGTGTGTTTATTGGTCACCGTGAGCTTTAATATGGTGGCCGTGTTTGATTTCCCAGCATCGGGGGTTTGGCCTCTTGTTCGGAGTAAAACCATGTTAGCTTTGGCTTTCCCGTGTTATTTATTAGCATTTTTCCAAGTTTCCATCGGCTTTTTTCTAGCCTCTGGGTGTAGATACATCTGTCTGCTGTTGGCTCTGACTGAAGGAAGCTAATTTACTCCGGTTCCCCTCTGCTGAACACCTCTACAGGCTCGATCAGGACCTGATACCAAGCAGATATATCGGGTTTTTTTCGACTCGGGTCAGACCGGGTCAGATGTGTGGGGTCTAATGGCCCAGTACAGTGACTGTACTACTGTAAAAACAGCACCGTCTTTCCGATGAGCCGTCAAACTGAGGTCCTGACTCTCTGTGGTCATTCAAAATCCCAGGACACTTCTCATAAAGAATAGGTGTCTTGGTGAAATTCCCCCATTGGCCCTTTTCTATCGTGGTCACGCAGAGCCGTGATACACGGCAGCCGTCATTTCCTCAGCGCTCCAAGAAAAACCCCAGAGCAGGCATTTCTCGCACGTCGTCTCTCCCGGTGTGAAGAACAGCGCCAGCAGCTTCACACGGCCAAGGCTGGAAATTAGGCGTGCAAATCTCATTTTTCGGTGGCGACTTTATATGAGCCCGTATTACAGGAAAAGAACAATCATATTTTGGAGCTGGTACACCGGAGGACCGAGAGGGCAGTAAGAGGCTTTCTGGAAACCGAGGAAGACAAATTAGCACCGTTTTGTACCTGCGAAGGCAGCGGCCGAGAAACCACACACACGAAAGCGTCTGGTGCAGACGTGAGGGAAGCGTAACGTGTCAGTCAGGGGGAAAGGGTTGCAGTGAAAACCTGAAGAAGGAGAAGTGTAACTGTAGCTCAACCCTTTCACGCTGAAATTATTACCAACAACATCCAGATGTTTCCATGGTGTTAGTAATCAAAAATTCATTTTTTTCCTTTTTGCCTAAACAAACTCACTCTAAATAAATAAATAAATAAACAAACACACAAACAAATAAATAAATAAAGAGTAAAATGGGGGACTGAAGTCATTGTAGCTCAGACTTTATAAGATTTCTGGTTTTCAACATTTTCATCAGTCCTTTTTGTAAGCCTTCACTCCCCATGGGCATGTGTGTGTGTGTGTGTGTGTGTGTGTGTGCGTCTGTGTGTGTGTGTGTATCTGTGTATATGTGTGTGTATGTGTATATGTGTGTGTATATATATGTGTGTCTGTGTGTGTATGTGTGTGTGTATCTATGTGTATATGTGTGTGTATGTGTCTGTGTATGTGTCTGTGTATGTGTGTGTGTGTATATGTGTGTGTATATATG
>CM022780.1:3746737-3749237 GCA_012411365.1 Ameiurus melas | reverse complement strand
AGAGAGAGAGAGAGAGAGAGAGAGAGAGAGAGAGAGAGAGTCAGAGAGAGAGAGGAAGAGAGAGTCAGAGAGAAAAAGGAAGAGAGAGTCTGAGACACAAAGTGTCACAGAGAGAGAGAAAGAGGAAGAGAGAGTCAGAGAGGGAGTCTAAGAGACAGACAAAGTCAAAGAGAGACAGAGACAGACAGACAGACTCTTCTTGACACTCTGTCTCCTATGTCTGAGTGAGCGAGAGTCAGAGAGAGAACGTGCGAGTCAGAGAAAGAGAGAGAGATAGACAGATCAAGACTGCAATGTGGAAAATATTAGATTTCAAATAGGATGGAAATTGTGATATTTTCCAAACAGTGACAACCACAACAACATGTACACGATCTGTCCGTCCGCCTCGACGAGCCTATACAAACACCATACGGCAGCTGCCACGGCATCAATACACAGCGTGTGTGTGTGTGTGTGTGTGTGTGTGTGTGTGTGTGCGTGCGTGTGTGTGTGTGCGTGTGTGTAGCCAGGGTTTATAACTAACAATACAACACAACACACACACACACTTACAGAACATCACTCAATACCGGGAACAGGAAACCATACTGAAAGTACAAACAGGCTTCCATTGAAAGGCATCAATCAATACACACACACACACACACACACACACACACACACACACACACACACACACACACAGATGGATAGTGTGGGCCAGACAAACAAAGCTTGTGCACACAGAGTCAATAAAGCATGACAAGGATTTTGTGTAAACTGACCATCATACACTGAGAACTGAGTGTCAGCAGGTACTGATTAACACACACACACACACACACACACACACACACACACACACACACACACACACACACCCATGTTGATGAGCAGAAAAAACCCTGATGACGCACCTGGGAAGTTAATAGTAAAGCACTCGCTGGTTAATTCCCACAGCCTGTTATCCAGTGACAGAAAGGCGAAAATGATCTCACAGCTGTACGACTCTGGCCTGAAAGAGCTTCAACTTCCGTGGTGTGCATGTTCCCTTAGGGGACTTTTACACTCATACACCTGTAGGGCATTTTTCGTCTTGATTCTTGTTCCTTATTGATACAACCAGCAACAATTTTCCACCACAAAGATCCTACCGTACACCGCATCAGCCATAACATTAAAACCAGTGACTGGCGTGTGTGAAGGGGCGGGATGGATTCATCAGGAAGCAACGGAACAGTCGGTTCACGAAGTTGACGTGTTGGAAGAAGGAAAAATGGGCAAGCGTACGGATCTGAGCGACTTGGTCATGTGATGATTTCGGAGTCCGGGATTGAGCACAACAATGTTTAAAACACTCGACATCCCAAGACGTTTATGATGTAGATCTGGATGTAGAAACACACACTGGTAGGCTAGTTACACGCTTAATACAGACCAAACACACACACACACACACACACACACACACACAGAGAGAGATAATGCACAATATACGTATATTTGGATCAAAGCAGACCCGGAAGGAACGCCACAAAACACATACGCAACAACTGATCGTTCCACACGGTTGCGCCGGTATTTCACGTCTAGGTTTGTAAACAGATCGGACGTGGAACAAGAACCTTCTGAAAGAAGGTTTAAGCGTTCTCGAGGACGGACAACGCAAGAAATCTGATTTGATTAGGTCTAATCTAAGACTGTAACGGCGCACTAGCGGTCGAATATGTCGAAAAGAAGACCAGTACTAAGGCGGGAGGTCGTGACGAGTCGGGATCACGTGAAGCTCTTCGTCCACGTGCACACGCCAACGAGAAGCAATAATGACCGTCGAAGGAAGTGAGCAACAGGTGAGGAGATGATTACAGATCCAGCACAGATAAGACGGTAACATGCAACACACTCACACACACACACACACACACACACAGCTGAAACGCCTCAGGCTCACAAAACACATAAGGTGCTTGTACACTGAGGGAGAGAGAAGAGTAAAGAGAAAAAAAAAAAAAAAAAAAAAAAAAAAAAAAAAAATGTAGAGAGAGAGAGAGAGTATGTGTGAGAGAGAGAATATGTGTAAGAGAGAGAGAGTATATGTAAAAGAGAGAGAGAGTATGTGTGAGAGAGAGAGAGTGTATGTGAGAGAGAGAACAATGTGTGTGAGAAAGACAGAGAGCATATGTGTGTGTGTGTGTGTGTGTGTGTGTGTGTTAGAGAGAGAGAGAGAGGGAGAGAGGGAGAGAGGTGGAAAAGTCTCTGCAGAGGGTCTTCAGACATTGAAACCAGATGCAGCCTTAAAGCAGTGTGTGTGTGTGTGTGTGTGTGTGTGTGGAAAAAAAAAAAAAGGAGAGAGAGAGAGAGAGAAAAAGTAGTTTGCCTGGGATATATTTAGAAAGTCCCAGCCTCATCCATCAGGCAGACACATTGAGATTAGCCTTTTTGTTTTTCTCTTGCTGTTCCTCTGTCACTTTGCTCACAAAATGGGTAACACACACCATCAATACCACGAGTGTGTGTG
>CM022780.1:3716737-3741737 GCA_012411365.1 Ameiurus melas | reverse complement strand
TTCCTAGCGGTTTAGCCAGGTCTAACCGATCGGACGAGGCCATGGGGGGGTTATCAGTTTGCAAATTCACGCAAGCCTGACATTTTAATAAGGTTCAATTCCACTAAAACCTATTCAACTGTGTATTATAGCCTATATATTGGGGATGGGGGGGCGGGGGGTCACTGTTTGTCTTGATTCTCTGTCGCTTCGGATGTGTAAGCAGGCTTGGAGGTTTGGAGCCCTCTAGCGGCTGCGGGTTTGAATTACAGTTTAATGTCCAGGTGCAGAAAGTCAGTCCGTCACATTAGAGAGTGAAACGCAGTGTGTGGAGCCAACACACACACACACACACACACACACACGCGCACAGAGTCAGTCACACACAGTCAGTGTACATGAGCGGACACACGGAGAGGAATATCCACACACAGCTGTCCAGGTGTTTTAGACTGGAGTCAGTGGAGCTGTGCTGAATTCTCGGGTCTGGATCTGAATCCCTGTCATTTTGCGCACTGGATATGAACACGTCGGAAACCGAGGGATCTCTTTCACCGGCTGGGATCTCTTGATTAAAGGTAAACACACAGGACTCTGTGTGTGTGTGTGTGTGTGTGTGTGTGTGTGTGTGTGTGTGTGTGTGACTGAATGGATATGAAGCCACTGAACGCACCTTTGAAGATCAACAAAGGTGTCAGCACTTCAGTCAATCAGAGTCCTTACTGTACTTCTGTTCCTCCTAACGCGATACACCTCACAGATCGCGATCGCGCGACATCGAACTAAATATCGCGGTGCTACATGATATCGCGGTCTGACATCAAACAAACAAACAAACAAACCAAGTGGTGAATGAAATGGACCCGAGCGGCGACGCGTTGTGTGTGAGTCCGTGCGTCTGTGCGTCTGTTCCTCAAGACAATGTTTTGGAAGAAAGCGTTAAACCGAGTGAAAGCTGGAATAAAGCTACAGTCGCACGTGCGTTTTGCCGTGACCCGTTAAAAGGGACATTTTTAAATGCCCCGAGTTCCACGCGCGCGCGTTACAGTAGTGGGTACACCGTCACCGTCAGTGAGCACGTGAACGCTTTGTTTTATTTATAATATGCTCGTTTTAAAACAAAGGACATGCACGAGTAATGTTTGTTTGTTTGTTTGTTTTGAAAAAATGTAAATATATATATATATATTTCTTTCTTTTCAGAGTGAAGAAAAGGAGAGCGTTCCAGCATTCCGCTTGAGACTGAAATGGGATTTTCCTGAGGACCAGGACTGAATTTTTAGTCTAAAGTCCTTTTAAAAGTTAATAATAATAATAATATTATTATTTCGACCCCAGCTCAAAAAGCTTCCTCGAAGACTCGCACATTTTTGCGAGCACTCGAACTGGTTTGCTTTTCGCGGAAATGGTGGGCCACCTCCACCTGCAGGCGATGGAGGAGAGTCTGAAGGGAAAGAGCCGCGAGGGCCTCCTCGACAGTCCCGACTCGGGGCTTCCGCCGAGCCCGAGCCCGCCCTACTGTCCTCTCTCCCCGTCGACCACAGAGCCTCGCACCCCCATCCCAGCCGACCACCATGGAGGAATGGACTGGAGGAAGGAGAACCGAGAAGGCAAACTGGTGAGCATCTCATACAAGCGTAAATAAGCAAGCGCAGGTGTGTTAACTCTTACAACAACGATAGCGCGATAATAAAACACATAACAAACCCCATAAGTTAAGTGCGAGTCCGTGTTGGCATTCGTTCGTCGCATCCAGTGTTCCCGGGATAGACGGCGGATCCGGAGCGTATCCCGAGGAACACTGCGTGCCAGGCGCGGACATACCCCGAAATCAGATGCCAGTCTATCGCAGAGCACCATGCACACACTCACTGACACCTACCCGCATGTTTTTGGGAGAAAACTGGAGAACCCTGATGAAACCCACATGGACACGGTTAGAACAAGCGACAGCCAGGAACAAACCTGATGATTCAGAGATTCTAATTGGCTGGATGCGTGCGCAGACCAGAACCTGTCTGAACTTTGTAGGAAGTCCGCTATAATAAGTGAGAAGTCATTAAAACGAGCAGCACACGGTCTGAATATATTAACCCAGGGTTTTCCCCTTATCCCTTCTTCATCATTCTGTGTCCGTAATGAAGCTCTCTGCCTATTGGCTCACACTTCTAACCAACCTCAGGCGTAGTTTCGAGACCCATGGGTCTCAGTCTGCGTGGCTTTCAGCTAGAAGTCATTTGCAATATTAAAGAAGGAAGTTTTATTCCTTAGTCTCGCCTAGTCACGTCGTGAAGCGGTCACCGAGTCCAGACACAGTGGAACATTCGGACGCGCCCGCCAAATCCGAATCCCTCTATTGGCTCTGGCCAATTTTCTGAGCGGCGTCAAACTCCCCGTCGAGATGATTGATGCCGAGTTTAGTCCTCGTATCTAAAACATTCCCCGCAGCCTCGAAGTCCTTCCTGAGCACATGCCATCCTTAACTGTTGTACATTCATGCAACCGGAGCTCCTGCAGACAGTAACAGTAAGAGATCGCGACGGCGATTTTAGGAGCGGCCTTTGTGATCGAACTGCGATTGGACGAGATCGGATGGAAAAGAAACCGGAGCCGTGACTCATCCCGCAGGAGACGTTTAAAAACGGTAGAAAGTTAGTAAGACCGCAGGAGTGGAGAATTGAACCGCACTGACATGTAGAGCACATGACATATCTGTTATAAAATACTACAATACGCCGGCACACACACACACACACACACACACACACTCAACATAACGATTGGAAAGATTTGTTATCGCTAGAGGAGAGAAATGCGTTTATTACAAGGCCACAGATGAGACGTCTTAGGTGAACTGATTTCCACGCTTGAAACCGCGTATGCGCGCGCACTCTGGACTGCGAAGCGACCCGAACGCACACATTCGTACCCTTTCGAAGTGTCGCTCGACTGCTCACGTTACAGCGTGTGAGGGCACGCGCTCACATCGCCGTGCTTCCAGCTCTTATTTCTGCCTCTGGAAAGGTTACGCAGTCCTGAGCGAACAGCCCTCCAGCCAGGAGCCATTCACAACTAATCCTGGACCGCTTAAATAACCTGGCTTATTCATTACGCAGGAATCCCCACCATCTTCGAGTTTACCTGCCAGGTGGGGGAGGGGCATTGGCTAATATTTTCACGACCGTGTCTTTGATTGGCATTGAGCCAACCGTTTTAAAAAAATCCACCAAATCACTGTCAACGGTGGTGCTGGGATTCGAACTCGCAACCTTCTGATCCGGAGCCTTCACGGTAGACCCACCCCTTTGCAACCAACCCCCCGTCACCACGTAGGCAGTGTGTGTAGTTGCACGGGCTGGAGAGAACATTCAAGCATCACACAACGCACCGTCCAAGACAGCGCTAAGGCTGAAGTTCGGTGACGTTTACTTCTAGACGTCGCAGTCGGTAATTCTTCGACCTACGCGGCACGTTGCGCATCCGATCACTTTTTCGTCCCAGCGTTAAGATCATGTTAAGTCCTGGATGACTGGGAACCTGTACAGACACACGAGACTGTTGTGAATGGTGTTAGCGGGCTTTTGTGTCTACATGAGAACATTTTTCCCCTCTTGCTCCACATGCATGCTCGCACTTGCCTACAGAGCGAACACAACCCCGGGAGCTTAACCCTCGTGTTCGCTTGACTGCTTCGCGCTGCCTGCCGCTGCACGTTTCCATTTTTATAACAATACAAGACGATTTTCAAATTCCCAAGTCGCGTTCTTTTCATCAAAGCAAGGCGGATGGGAAAGAGCGCCGAAATCTCTTTCCGTAACGGCAGGTGTGTGTGTGTGTGTGTGTGTGTGTGTGAGAGAGTGCAGAGGTGGGACTGAGGCAGCCGATAGCGTCCTCGTTTTGTTTCGGATTTACACACAGCGTTAGGAAAACACTTTATTTTATCCTTAAGGTCAGTTCACGTCGTTAAGTTGGTACAGCTCGGTCATCATGCATGGTTCGACACGGTTCGTGACCTCACTCACACCCGACTCCAAATACACGTCAACATCCATTTACCCCGGTGGTTCTCATTTCTTTTTCTGTTCACCTCAAGAGGCGGGCTACGATTAGAGCGATCGCCAACAGATCTCGTTTCGAGCGGCGCAAGTCCTACGTGGAACGCCGGTTTGGACTCGCAACCGCCTTCCTGCTTCCACGTGTATGCGTGCGTATTCCCAGTGTGCACAGACAAGCTCGATCGAAACAGCTGTTTATTTGTAGCTACAGTAGGCGGTGCTCCACATGAGACTGTTTGTTTTTGCCCAGAACATCACCTTTCCTCCCAGCTCCGATCGCTTTCCGCGTACGACGACGACGTGATAAATACCGACAGCGTACGAGGTTTTATGGAAAAGCCCCGAAAAGAAACCAACAATTCTGGAACTTGATCGTTGATCTTTTTTTATTCCTTTCCCTTCTTTGGTTGTTACGTTCTGTATAAATACGGCCGTGTCAAGGGACTTTTGTAACGTTTACATGTGATTTTCACCAATCTTTAAAACGCTCGATTGATCGGTACCGTCAAACCGTGATATTTTAGGTTCCGGTGCTGCCAAATGCTCTTTTGTACGTCTCGTGTAAAGAAAGCACGAGGGTCCTGCTTATTTCTGCGGGACTGTTTCGGCTACACGACGCGGAAATCGGAAAACCCGCCTCCTCCGGACACGTTCTGGCATATAAAACTGGCCCGGCGCTTTGCGTTACGGCTTGTGGAGAGGTCTCTGAAATACTCCTCCCTGTGATACTGTTTATTAGGATCAAGTATACTCGAAGGGAAAACACCAACACACAAAGGCATCGTTGTTTGCTGTGCTTGGCGTGGGACAATGTGCACATGCCTGCTTCGTGAAGGCTTTATTTTATTTTCTCTCTCTCTCTCTCTCTCTCTCTCTCTCTTTTTCTTTTTTTTTTTTTTTTTTTTTCTTTTTTTTTTTTTTTTTTTTTTTTTTTTTTTTTTTTTTTTTTTTTTTTTTTTTTTTTTTTTTTTTTTTTTTTTTTTTTTTTTTTTTTTTTTTTTTTTTTTTTTTTTTTTTTTTTTTTTTTTTTTTTTTTTTTTTTTTTTTTTTTTTTTTTTTTTTTTTCTCTCTCTCTCTCTCTCTCTCTCTCTCTCTCTCTCTCTCTCTCTCTCTCTCTCTCTCTCTCTCTCTCTCTCTCTCTCTCTCTCTCTCTTTTTTTTTTTTTTTTTTTTTCTCTCTCTCTCTCTCTCTCTCTCTCTCTCTCTCTCTCTCTCTTTTTTTTTTTTTTTTTCTCACATGTACGGCAGGTCTATTTTGGAGTCGTTTGCTTATGCCAGCCAAGAACAATCTCCCTGGTCTATTTTGGAGCGGTGCAGCTAGCAGGGGCAGTTGCAGCCCGTTGCATAATTGGACTTTCACCTCTCTGCATGTGTTTGGGAGAGTTAATAAACAGCAGAGGCTGTCATTGAGTTGACTTTGTGCTGGCGCTCGAGAGGAGAAAGGAGAGCTGCTGCTGCTACTGGTGCTGGTGTTGTTGTTGTCGTTGTTGTCGTCGTCGTCGTCGTTGCAGCTGCCTCGCGGCAAATCCGACAAAGTACAATGCCTTATAATTACATTTGATTGCAGCCTTATTTGTAGTATAGCATTAACCTTTATGTTGTGGCCAGGTTTCGCTAGCTTTCAAACACAAACGAGCGCGCAGGTTATAATTAAAAAGGTGTGCAGTCCTGGCCTCCTGTACCGTACAACCTCGGACAAGTCAGCGCTCAGGATTCACGGAACGTTTCGCGAACCCGGACGGGAATAAAAACAAGACGGGAAATTGCAGTTCAGTGTTTTTCCACATATCTGAAATATATCTAGGGAACTGATGCGGCTAGAAATCCAGATATGCAAATTAAGGGAAGCCCCTCCCTAAACAAACCTATATTATCATATGTGGCATTTGCATATTGGAACCTGATTGGCTCGTACATTTCATGACGCAATAACCCTCGTCATGAGTTTCAGATCATGTGTGTGGGCATTTCCATATCCCGTGTACTCAATCGATTCCTCTGTTCTTACGCTGTATGGCCAAAAGTTTGTGGACCCCTGACTGTGACACCCATTACAGATTTAGTTCCACTTTTCTGAGAAGGATTTCCACTAGATTTTAGAGTGGGGATTTGTGAGAGGAGGCCTGGGGTGCAGCCGGCGTTCCAGTTCATCCCGAAGGTGTTCAGTGGGGTTGAGGTCAGGGCTCGGTCCAGGACACTCAAGTCCTTCCACTCCAGCATTAACACACCGTGTCTTCACGGAGCTCGCTTTATTCTGGAACCGGTTCAGTTCCAGTGAGGAGAAATCGTAATGCTTCAGCGTACAGAGACGATCTATACAGTGCGTTTCTAAATTTCAGGCAACCACATGCAGGTGTGATGGTCAGGTGTCCACAAACATTTGGATCTACAGCCTATTTCATTACGAAAAATGAAAAAGAAGAAGAATTTTATAAAGTGACGCGATTCTGTGAAATCCTCAGATAAAACTAAATACATGTTCTTCAGCTTCTTCTTAAGGAACTCTCCTCTTTGTCCCTACGGCTTTAAGAAGAACATCCACACACCACACTGTAATAATACGTGACTCTTTGTTTTCATACATGTGTGATTCATTTATACAGCCACGATTATCAGGAAAGATTCTTTAAGCAGCACAAAGCCAAGCACACACACTAATCTCCAACAAGACTCTTTCTCTGATCCGTGTGTGTGTGTGTGTGTGTGTGTGTGTCAGGGCTGCCATTGTGGAAAGGCCCTAATCTAAAATCCACTGCGGCAGAGATCGCAAACAGATGTGGCGAACCCACAGTAACTTAACTCGATCGTTGATCTGCCGCGCACGACGCGGGCTCGCGAGCTTTAGTCGTTTTTGTTCGCTTTGTCAGTCGAAAGGACGACGTGTGTTTAGGAAAGAAGCAGACCGTCGCGTTTGAAAAAGGAAACATGGAGTATGACAACTATGCGATAACTCGTCTGAACGGAGCATGCAGATACATCGATAAGAACGAGACCTGGCTCTCCGCAAACACCTACGAACTCGTCTTGTACGCCATCTCGTTCAAGACACAAAAGGGTTGGCACCCCGTCCCCACCCCGTGCCCCGAGCTCCCCGGGCGAGGCTCCAGGGGCCCCCCCCACGACCCTGTGTAGGATAATCGGACGGATCGGTGTCTTCATGAAACGTGCTGCTTGTTAGCATGCTAGAGACATCAGAGGCATTTCCTCGAGAACGTCTTTCATTGACGGACCATAATACACACGTCCATGTACAACCCAGTTGTCGTTTTTTTTATAGTCCACAAGTTCAGAGTTTTATCGCGCGGGTCTGTCTCCATGGGTAGCGGGGTGTGTGAGAGTGGTACATAGCGAGCACTGTGCTGATTTCGGGAGCAGGCGGGAGCAGTTGCTGACACACACGCACAACGCAGCCACAGTATGACTACCAGATATGTACATCTGCACAAAGACACCACCAGACACTGCTTAGTCACAACACAGATAAAAATAGTCCTCCGCAGTCACGCGTTTCCTTAAACGGTCCATGCACACGGTGTGGTTTGGGACCGAATGGGACTTACGCTAATCTATAACTTGGAGCCGAACACTATCGCTCTTTTTTATTATTATTATTATTTTTTTATTTACTGGGGATGCGACACAAAGCCGGAGCATCACAGATCAGTGCGGCAAATATTCATTTCTATATTCGGGTTTAAATCCAAAGTGGGCGTGTTTCAAACACTAATCGCGCTCGCACGGTTATTACTTTTGTTTGTACCGTCCTGCGATCTTTTCTAGCGTCTCGATCCCTCAAAATATTTTTTCAAAACGAGTAGCCTTATTTGAGCCACCACGACCGACCCTGACCGGGCAGATACTAAGGATGAATGTTCTTCATGTTAGGCCAATCCCGCTAACTCGCTACTTCCTGTGGGAACGCAGTCCTCATACAAGCCTCAAGTCTCAGCTCGAAGCTGTTTAAAAAAAACAAAAAAAACAACCACCACCCCAGAACGGTTGTAGCTTGGTGGTTATGACGTTGGGTTACTGATCAGAGGGTCACGAGTTCCAAGCCACCACTGTTGGGCCCTTGAGCAAGGACCTTAAGCCTCAACTGCTCTGATGTATAAATGAAATAAACGCAAGTCGCTCTGGATAAGGGCGTCTGCCAAATGCCGTGAATGTGAATGTAAATATAGTGTTCCTTCCATTCGTATTTGTTTACCAGACATCATCTGTTCATTCTGAATAATGTATCTGGTTACATCGCTAGTATTTAGCATACAGTATCTAAAGAAAAGGAATGAATAGTCTCAGTATGTGAAGTTATATATAAACTGTTAAATACGACGTTACTCCTTCCTGTGTGTGCGCAGCTTCCCTACCTGCTGCTGAACGCTCAGGGTGCAGATGTCAAGCCACGCATGCACCCCGTGGTGTTCGGAGAGAGCATCGAGGTGAACCCCAGACCCACCACAGAGATGAGGTAAACACACCCACACACACACACACACACACACACACACACACACACCTCTAACGATTTCTGCCAAAACGCAGAGTCTGAGTCCACTACCGAGATCTGCTTTGGTTCCATCTGCTACTTCGATTATTCTGATTCAGGAATACGTTATTTTCTCAGGAAATGTCGATCTATTTGAGGAATTCCTGTATGAAACTGAAATCAGTCTAAGCATACTGTTCACACACCAGAAAAAGAATTTTTTACCAATTCGTGACACCATTTATAACAATATATAAACTTTCATTTGCTAAAATGTTGACTTGAGATATTATATATATATATATATACACACACATATATATATATATATATATATATAAATAAATAAAATCTGCGCTAGGGTGCACGGTGGCTTAGCAATTAGCGTGTGGAGTTTTGCATGTTCTCCCCATGATTTGGGGGGTTTCCTCCGGGTACTCTGGTTTCGTCCACAAGTCCATAGACACACGTTGTAGGCTGATTAGCATTTTCAAATCGTCCGTAGTGTGAGAATGGGTGTCCTATTATGCCCTGTGATGGACTGTCCAGGGTGTCCCTCCCCCCGCGTCGTGCCAAGAGGTCTCTGGGATAGGCTCCAGGCGCCTGGTGACGGATGGATGTATGGATTTTCTTTGCTAAACTTTTATTTTGACAGTAACTCCTAACTGCTAGTTAAGCCTTATTCGCCTTGTACATGACATTAAAAAACAGTGTTCTCCGAGAACAAAGACCAAATTCAGATTCTCTGAATACTCAAATGAGTGACACCAGTAACACATCAATCCTTCATGGCTCCTCCCCCTTCCATCGTAAATCAGCATCGCATGCTCTTCATGACACGATACTCGTCTGTGATTAAAAGTTAAAAAATGTTCCTATAAAGGATGCGCTGACCCGCCGGTTCGGAATCGGACCGGATTATAAAGACAGTTCTTGGTGGTGGATTTGTGTTGTTTTTTTGTCTACCGCACGTCCAAACTCTATAACGGTCGACGTATTAAACGTTCCGGCTTGTGTGTTCAGGTTCAGCTCGGAGGTGAAGTACGACTCGCACCGGCACTACCGTGACGAGGTTTACTGTGCACGGGTTCCCACGGTAAGCTCCTACAGCGAGACGGTGGTGGCGCTGCAGAACCACACGTGGCGCAGCTACAAGTCAGAGGTCCACTTCCTGCCACGGCACCGGCCCATTCACTACCAGAGCACGGCCATCGTGTACCCCAAACACGCGCGCAACACCTACCGCACCACGCTGCACTACAACGCCAACGCTGCCGGACGCCGCAGGTTCGTGTCCACAGTGAGGCTGGAGTCGAGCGAGGACGGCAGTCCCTGCATCATCTACACCGAGGAGCTGTGAGACACACTCCTGTACAAACTCACCATCACAAAGCTAAAACTCGTCCTGGGTGGAGAAACGGACGAGTCGTGTGACAGGACGGCGTACAGACTTCCACCCCGAAAGGACGTGACCGAGACATTTATTTCGTCTGTGGCGAAGTCAGTACTATATATTAAGCGAGAACAGTTTCAGTAAAGTAGCAGTTGGTCTTTATTTTACAGCCGGGATGTGGGTTAAACCTATCGTTCTTTTGTCTGTTTACTCGTTCTTGCAGTTACACTCCTCCGCTATAAAGAGTCAATAAATCAATGCTGTAAAAAAAATAAATCCACAAAACTGTATGGCATGGTACAAAGTACATGGGGGGAGGGGGGGCGGGGGATGATACATGCCAGGAATAGTACAACTTTCTGCGAGTTGTATAAATGCTTGATTGCACTTTTGCTTAGAAAAAAATGTTTTCTTTCTTTCTTTCGGCTGCGGTGATTTTGGTCGAGCTGAGGGCAGCGTAGGAACACTTGAAAGATTGGACCAATGTTTTTATACAGATCAGAGGACGAGACGTGGGAGGTCGTAGCACACCGGTTCATTTAAAGCGGTCCGAGAGCACGGGCCTCGAAGCAAAGCACCTTTTCGCTCGGGACTCCGGAGCTGCGGTTAATAAATCAATGTGGCTGATGTTGAAGAGTAGAGAGCGGACGTGACGTATCGAGACAGAAGCTCAAGAGTCCAGAAATAGCAGTGAGCATAAAGATCTGCACGCTCAGTCCAGGCAAGTTTTGTTTACAAATCACCAACACTCCAGCCGGACAATCTGAGGGAAGGAAAGGGATTTATCTCAAAACTGAGAGACCAGTGGTGCTGTATTTTGCTGACTATAAGACACTTAAAAAAAAAAATAATTCCACCTACCAATAGCAATGAAGGGGGCAGGACCGTGTATCGCAGGTCCGTAAACAAACTGCTTAATATTCCACGGACATGCGCTAGGAGAGCTTTTTTGGTGGGGAACTCTTGTACTTTCCAGAATTTTCTTGTTAGCAATGCTGGCATCTCTGCTGCTGATTGTGGGCGTGGTCTAGCGTTTTCTTTTAATTAGACGTACGAATAGCCGTTATTTATACGGTTGAAAATATATAAGATTCTCAAAAGGCAGACGGGAAGTAAAATTTGCGAGACAGAGAAAAGGGGGACGTCGGACAGCTTTCCCCAGTTTATTGGAGCCAATTGTTTGGATTTGTCGCTTTGCCGCATCATTTAATCTGCGTAAAATTGTCGGAAGTACAGTGTCTTGCAAAAGTATTCATCCCAGTCGGTGTTGCATTACAACCTGGACTTAAAATGCTTTTTTTTCGGGGGTTTGGGGAGCTGTACCAAGTCGGGCGGTACCTACCTGCCGATAACCGATTAAATCAACCGATAGTTTTTAAAATGTTTACCGAATGAAAACAAGTAAAAATGCCGCTGAACTTTATTACAGCAATAAACAGTACTGACTGCACCGTGAAAACGTACTGTACTAGATATATTAATATTACAGAAAATAAGACTAATCCAAAGACATCCAAACTGAACTAAAAAGTAACACTCGTTACGTCCAAAACTAATTCAAAAAACAACTTAAATAACGCAACAGAATTGGTCAACGATAGTTTGTATTTCGCCTCTAGAGGCCGCTCTCGTACCGTATAATAATAACAGAGGGACGCTTCTCAGCTGCTCTCGCGACGGATGTGACTGGTGCAAATAACCGATAATCAGTTGTTTATCGGTGCCAATTAATTGTCAAAACCGGTCGATTGGTCGACCTCTACAAACAATAATTAAGACAAAACAACAACAAAAAGTGTTTATATGTGCGCAAGTACACCTTGGTGGTCTTTTTGCTTGCGAAGTGTGTTTCAGACTCGGGGGTCGTTCAGAACAGGTGTATTAAGGCCCACCTGTGAGCAATTAGTGTGTCACATGATCTGTCAACATGATATCAGTAATCATGTGACACTGATTGCTCACAGCTGGACCTTAATCAAACAATGATGAGTTTCTGTAGGGGTTTAATACATTTTAATTTCAGGTTGTAATGCAACAAATCAGGAAAAGGGGGTAAATACTTTCACAACGCATCGTATAGACATTATGGTAAACGCACCGCAGTATAGCCAAATATAGTTCTACCCAGACTTCAGGGCAGACCTTGTGTCTCATAATCAGGAAAACACACCACACAGCAGTCCTTTGATATCAGCTGGTAAATATTGCAGGAGGATGGTGAGCGATTCGGATGCTACGTCGCTTCACCGCTAAGGGAACGATCTCTACCACGTCACGTGCCCAGGGCAGTCGGCGGGACGCCGCGGCGTTTCGTCTCCGTCTTACAAACCTCTGGATTATAAACATAACATTTCTGTAAATCTTTCAAATTTAAAGTTACGATTTCTTCCCTCGCTCGGAATCTACTCTACGGTGATTATTGTTCTTAATGCAGAGGTGTTCTTCGGGACTCGTCATCTGGGAAAACGTATTCTTAGCGTCCAAACACGGTTGTGCGTACATCGGTGTACGTGAAGGACAAGGTCAATAGTGTAGATGAAAGTAAAGCGTGGGCGGGTTTTAGACATGGAACCGTAAAGTGAAGTGAGATGAGATAAAGAAATAAGGTAAGAAGTTCACGAGATGCTCGAATGACGAGGCAGAGTCACGCGTGGCTTTGTTCGAACAGACTGGAGCGATGGACAAAGTCAAGTCGGTATGAAAGGAATCTGGACATGTTCCTGTAAAAGTTTGGATGTAAAATGCTCTCTGATCACGAATAGTTTGTACTTTTCCTGTAAAATACTTCCTGATGTATATGTTGCATATGGCACTTAATGATTCTCTTTATATTTTTGTATTCCCAAGGTCTTCTTGTTTTGGGCAAAAGATTAGAAGATAATTTAAAAGACACAGTGTATACCTTAAATGAACAAATAAAATCTCAATTCTTTCATTATTTTTTTGTTTTTTTTGCTGGATTTAAGAGTGATGATAAAAGGATTATCATCTTTTCCTTCACTTCTTTTTACAGTCAAATCCAGGGCAAAATCTTTGACCTGAAAACTCCAGATAAACCATGCAAACTGGATGCAAAGACGAGGAGTAAGATCAATCAGGAGGTTGCAGGAGCCACACACGGTAGTGGTGATCGTGGCAGGGCAGAGGAAGACCGGAACGTCACAGATTCAAAACCCAGTACTGACCTGTAGACACAAGAACCTCATCTGCACGCTTGGATTCGTGTAGTCCAGTGGTCACCAACTCTGTTCCTGGAGATCTACCTTCCTGAAGACTTAGCTCCAAGCATAATCGTGACCATCTAAGCTCTGGCTTAAGAAGTTCTTGACCAACTAAAACAGGTGTTAGATATTGGTTGGAGAGGAAACCTGAAGGGAGGTAGATCTCCAGGATGAGGGTTGGTGACCGCTGGAATAATCACTTTGGATACAAATCGCATGTTCTGAGTTGATCGGTGGTCTTACAACATATACCCTGATATCCTCTGATTTACTGCCACTACTAACGACAACATTCTGTCTGCCCGTCACACTGTCTCAGTCTGCCTGTCTCACGGTCACACTTGTCTGCCTTACCGCATCACTGTCTCGCTGTATGTCTTACTCACTCAGTCGGTCTGTCTTAGTCTCACCGTCTGACTGCCCCTCTTTGTCTATCGATCTTATCGTCTCTCTTAGTCATTGTCTCTCTGTCCATCTCTCTGATAGAGTGAGAGCTAAACTCGTCTAAAACCCAGCAGGATTACGCAGATCTCGCGGGGCTGCTACAAATACGCCAGTGGCGATAACGAAACAAAAACACACGCATGGACAGAAAAATAAACATCCTTAGCACCTCAAACTCATTCCCCGTATTTACGGAACAGGTTTTCTGCACCGTCTGATGGCGTAAGCAGGACGTAGTCATTTTCTTTAATCGCAGGTGTATCGTTTGAACATCATCATCATCGTATAACTCGACACGGAGGACATAAGTTATCGCACGGTCTACGGTTGAATTCGGCCGAGCGTCCCTTTCAAAGGAAATCTTCTCACACAGCGTGACGAGTCTTCAAACACTAGTGGAACAGAGCTCCAACATCCAAAACGTGTAGCGTGTATAATTCTGTCCATTAACGCTCTTTGTGGTGACAGAAAGGATGGACGTCTACTGATGAAGCACACGAGACGCTCTGGCGCCATCTTGTGTCTTAAACGTCATCAGTTGAATCAAGACAGTTGATCGATGTTCTTGGAAGAAATTTTTGCTCCGTTTTCACTTGGAAACACCAAAATTGTACATCTGTTTCCCCATCAGCTGACCAAAGCAAGTGCAGAATAGACGTTTTGTGGGAAGAACCGAGGTGCAAAAGAGGGTTGGAGTCGAACCTAATCCTCTGGAACATTACACAAATTAATCACGCAGCAAAGCACAAATGATACGATGATAAAAACACCAACAATAATAACATTATTATCAGAGGAACACGTGTATGATAAAGCACAGGTATACAGATATATACTCTTATCTGATGGTTTTACACAAGGATATTTTTATTCTCTGTATATTTGTAGGCAAAAGTTTGTGCTCCCCATCTAATTTAATTAACTGTGTATTAACATTGAGAGAGAGAACAATTTGTGTTTGCTGCAGCGGTTTTCACTTGGCCGGGGTGCAAAAACTTTTTCACACAACCCTTCGGTGCTACTCACGGGTTTTATTTTCCCACCAGGTTCTGGAATGTCTCTGTGCCTCTTCATCCCTGAAAAGAAATCACCTCAGAATACAGTTTCGGGACATTTACAAGTTCAGTGTTGTTTTGTTGTTTTTATAGCAGATGGTAGCCAAGGATACCGATTTGAGAATACGTCGTACTTATCGGTACCGAGATCGAAGTGAAGGTTCCTGTACTACTGATTAGCACGACTCAACGAGGGACGTCGTAGAACGTTATTTATATCGGTTCATGTACAAGCGCGTCGACGCGCGTACGATACGAAGATCGTTCTAGCTTACAGCTAGCTACGTTAGTTACCTCAGATCGAGTTGCAGGTTTTATTTATCTTCAGAAAAGTTCAAATAGATTCTGTAACAGCTCAGTCCCTACAGGATCTCGCAATTTCTTGCGTTTTATTGCGGTTGTTGCTACAGCGCTTTTTTTGGGGGGGGGTTTGCGGAAAATACTTGAATTGTTGAAACTTACAATCGCGCGAAATTGTTCCGCACTGGGGTTTGTTGGTAAAGGAGACCTTTCAGCTGTACCCGTGTTCGACGCACTCGAATCGAAGACGGCTTCGGCCGAACGCGCGTTGCAACATCGTCACTTGACGCGTCCCGGCTCGAACCTGCGCGAATTTGAACTTTTTTCTACATTTCGTGTAAAAATTCCTGCGATGGCGAAATCCCAGATGAAAGACTCGCGGCTGTAAGTAAAGTACGTCTTGGTCTTCGTCGTGACAGAATCCCTTGTAGCAGCAGGTCGTCAAGAACGATACACCGCAGTGACAGAGCAGTCACATGTACCCTCCTAGACGTTTTTATCGTTCCGCGCCGACAGCGATAAACACCTCGCGCCGATGTTTACGTTTGCGACATTACTCGTGTTTGTAGGAAAACACAACAGCGCCTCGTCTCGATATTTTAAGCTTCGCTTAATTATGAAAAAACGTCCGTTTGCCGTTTCGTCTGTTGATTAGCGCAACAGCGTACGCCAGGCTTACGTCACATCGTATCATGAGCTACCGGACGCTGGCGTCTGAGGATTTGTACAAGTAGGAGTAAAAAAATGAATAAAAGCACAGTATCAATGCAGCGTCAATCATCACGTGATGGATACTTTACTAGTCCCCCGCCCCCCCAGGAATATTATAATGACAACGTGTACAAAAGTCATTTACCTTAAAAACAAACGCAAACACCCAAACACATCAATGGCAATAAGCTTTTTATTTAAACATTAAGGCAGTGTCTGAATTTTGTTTGTTTTTGTTTTAAACCCCGTTAAATTTTTGTACACTGCTTATCCACAAAGCTTGCTGGTGGCCATGTTGATGTTCAACAGTGCGAATAACAGTTTCTCTGTGAATATCCACCTCGCAGCCAGTCACATAAAATATGTACACCCTTTTTAGGCCTATTTACACTCCACACTATCATACAGTGGGTTGGAATTATGTTTAAAAGAGAAGAGAAAGGAAGAAAGGAAAAAGAAAGGCGGACAATACGGTTGCACAAAACATGTGACCCCAGACCCCTTGCGTTCATCCCCACCCTGAAAGCTGTGAATGGGATCTGCTCGTCCTCCCTCCCCCCTTAATTGAAAGAACACCGCACGTTCGCTGTGAAATTTTTTAAATATTTTTGTTTTCGTGTCTCTTCTAAAACAAGCAGTAACGTTAGGAGCGTAAATATGTGGATTAATAATTGGTGTAGGAAGAAAGGAAAAAAAAATTATCCCTTAATTAAATGATTGAAGTTGCCTTCTTACGTAATGCTCTTTGAAGTTTACCCCCACAAAAATATAAGGGTTTCTTTTTTTTTTTTACAAATTTTTAATCATTCGCTCCGAGTTGAATGACAAAATATCGTAGTGCCCAAAAACAATATCGAGAACGTGACGAGCGTGAGACGTGACGAAGCCCCGGTTACACGAAATAAACACACAATATAATACACACACAAATGATCGCTTCTCAACACGCGACTAATATTCTTTAAAAAAAAAAAAAAAAACTCCCACTGAGGTAAACCTGTGGAATAGAATCATAAAAGTCTTTATTTCTTATATATCAACGTTAAAGAGGGATGGATTTGTTTTTTTTTTATTTATTATTTTTTATGAAAAAACAAAAACGTAGCAAACAATAAAATTTGACGTATATTTAAAGCACATGCAAAGTAATCGTATAGTATTTATAGCATCACGGATATCAGCGTTTCGGAAACGTGTTAGTGTGAGGACATAAACTCCACCGCTCTCAGCAGTGTGCACGTGTGTGTGTGTGTGTATGTATGTATGTATATATATATATATGAGAGAGAGAGAGAGAGAGAGATGGGGGGGGGGGGACCAGGACACACCAGGTGTGTTCGTTTTTAAACCTTTTAAAAAAAAAAAAAAAAACTAACAAAAAAAAAAAGAGAGTGAAAAATAATAATAATAAAAAGTTGTGCGTAGTCACTTGGTAGTTTTAACTTCAGTACATGTACGTCTCAAATAAATGGCACTTAACACCAGAATCCTTTTCGCTTTGTTTTTTTTTGTACACAAAGAAGGGATACACATTTATACACATGAGGTGTTGGGTTTGGAGTCCCAGTGAGCTGAGAAGTCCACTCGCTGTGGGCGGAGGTCCCCTTCCTCAGAGAGGAAACAACAACAACAAAACAACAACAAAAAACACGCGCACAAAAAAAAACAAAAAAACAAACAAACAAAAAAAAACCCATATGAGCGTCTTCGGATACATCAATCGTCCATTCGTTAAAAAGCGACGACAGAGCGGTCTTCCACGTACATGGCTTTGATTTGGCGCAGTCTCTTGAACCGGTGTGTGTGTGTGTGTGTGTGTGTGGGTGGGAGGACTTCGTGGGGACCTGAAAAAGCAGCTTGGCGTCTGTATGCTCAGCTCAACACTATTTCCTCGCTGATTGTCGCTGGAGCATCGAACGTTTTATCTATTTATTTATTATTTTCTTATTTTACAAAAGGTGTATTGGTGAGAAACATAAAAAAACCAAAAACAAACAAACAAACAAAAAAAAACCCACAACAACAATACTGTATAAAGAAAGAAAGTAACAAAAAATAATAATAACCCTTAAACGAATAATCAGCGTCCATGACAGGACAAACAAGAACCGTCTGCTGGCCAAGTGCTTGATAAAAAGAGAACGCAAACAAATTAGTGACACACACACACACACACACACCCCCCAACACTTTTCAGCTTCCATGACAAGAAAAAAAAAAACGTTCGAGTAGAGAAACCGTTGTGTAACAAAAAAAGAAATTGATCAGTGACATTAAAAATAAAATGTATTATGTACCTTGTAAACGAACACCCATGGAAAAGAGTGACACACACACACACACACACACACTTTCGTGAGAACTTCTCTTTAACTGGACTGAATGAATGTATTTCAGAACAGAAGAACTGGAACTGGCTCGTTCATCTGATTCATCAGTGTACACACACACACACACACTCACACACACACACTCACACGGTCCTGTGTACCTCAAAATGTGCCTCAGAAGCTCAAGTGGTGAATCAGAGTGTCTGTAAAAGCATTGCGCGAGAAAACCACAGCCGAGATTTGTTCGCTCTGACGCAGCGAACAAATAAAGCAAGCGCACGTCTACCGGATCGGCGTCGCTCAAACATCGTATCTCGACCAGCCGTGTGGTTTTGTGGAGTGGTTCGACATGTGGATATGTTTTATCGATTTGAGAAAAAACACAAACAGCAACAAAAACAGTCGTAGCAGCTAACAGTCAGGACGTAGCAAAGGATCAGACTCGGAAAAGAGGTGTGGCCGAAGGTTTCAAGGCGGAGCTGTTAGCCAAGCTAGCCTTACTGTTTAGCTACGAAATGAAATGAGCAGGCTAAGCTGACTTGTTCGTTCCATTTTGGGCCAAATTACTGGTTTAAAACAGCAATGCATAGCTGTAAGTCTTGTGTGAGTGAGAGAGTGTGTGTATGTGTGTGTGTGTGTGTGTGTGTGTGTGTGTGTGAGCAAGAGGCGAGAATGTGAGGATCCTGAGAGGTACTATGGAGAGAGAGTGATTTGTCGATGTAATACGAGCGGTCTTGGAGTGACGGCACTCGCTAATGACGGTGTGCAAGTGGGTACACGCTTACGAGTACTCTTCTGCAGCAGCCATGTTCACTAGGGTACATCCGAGTGTGTGTGTGTGTGTGTGTGTTTGAGCGCGTTGTACTTGAGAGAAGTGCATTAGTAATATGAGAATAAGCGTATTAGTTTGAATGTGTATGTGCTCTCTAGTGTGTTTCACTATGTGTGTGTGTGTGTGTGTGCGCATCCATCCACATCTCTGTTGTTTAAAGTTTCAAGGAGCGAATAGAGGAGATATGCGTGTGTGTGTGTGTGTGTGTGTGTGTGTGTGTGTGTGCGTGTCACTCGCTGTCGGACAGCGTCTCGTACTGAGAGCAGAGCAGCGGTTTGGGTTCCTCTTCCCAGGTGCGGTTCTGAGGCTGTGGAGGTCCTGCGGCGGGCTGGGTGGGCGACGGGGAGGGCCCGGGCATCACCGAGCCGGGCAAACGCATCATCGTGAAGGGGTTACAGGGGTACGGGGTGGAGCCTGAGCACACGCAGCAACATAAACAACTTTGTAAACAAACTAGCAATTATGATAATGACGGGAGAAAAGGACATTTTATACGTAAAATAAAACACACACACGCGCGCCGTCCACTTTGTTAGGAACACCTGCACTTTCTTGAACTCTCTAGAAGTGCTGATTGGACGGCTGCGTGAGCGTGCCGTTGTACACTAATGAATAAGTGGACGGTGAGCGTATGAAATGGTCACGTTTGTAGTCGGCGTGTGGTTACCTGCAGACGACGGTCTGTCCTCCCACACACGGTTGGTCAGAGGCGTGCGGCGGTTGCAGTCTCCTTCAGAGTGGACGGAGGACACCGACGATGGTCTCTCTCCTCCTGACAGTCCGGGACCGGGAGACTTTGTCTTGCGGCCGTTAGAACGCCCGCTGCTCTTTGATTTACCTACGACACACACGCACACACACACACGCGCGTGCTACTTCAAACCTTTCTGCCAAACGTCATGCGTGTGTGTGTGTGTGTGTGTGTGTGTGTGTGTGTGTGTGTTCGTATCGGTGTAGGAGGGTGTGTGTTGTCTAGATCCGTACCAGGCAGTGAGTAAGGCTCTTCAGTGCGTGGATCAGCAGCAGCAGCAGAGGGTCCGGAGTTGGAGGCCGAGCGCTCGTCCGCCTGCTCGTCGTATTTTCCCATCAGAGCTTTGCGGATGATGGCCTCCAGGCCGATGGTGTTCCCGCTGGAGTCTGGAGGAGGCTGGCTACGCATGCTCACCGACCCTAAGACGCGCACGCACAAAAAGCACGTACACCCGGCGTCACAAGATGTACCGAGATGCGGTCCCCCCATCCCCCCACCCCCATTTCAACTCCTGCATAAATAAATTAACAGCAGCAGCAGCGGCGTTTAGATTATGTGTAGCATCTGCCACGCAAGTCCCTGTGAATTAGCCGTTGCTATAGAAACGATAATTGATATTCATCCGTCGTGTCAGTGATCAGATATATTAGAAGGTTACCTCCAGTAGCCGAGGCAGGCATGTTGAAGATCTCTGTCCCGGGCTGTCCCGAATCTTGGAGAGAAAATAACCACCATGTGAATTTTAAGTCTTTTCTATATGCACACACACACACACACACACACACACACGTGTATAGCGCTGCTATATTCAAATGTGCTACGAACTCACTGAAGTCATTCTCGTTGCCCACGACCATCTTCTTGATCATCTCCTTCTTGCTCTTGACGATGGCGGAGTTGTTCTCGGTGAGTTTGCTGAAGAACGCCGGTGGCTGGGAACTGCTGGAGGGAGAGCGAGATCCCATCCTGACAGAGGGACGGCAGGAGCGGACGAGTGAACGGTTTACGTGGCGTGCAACAGTATAGGAGTACGTACACGGTATTCACGCATGTATTCACGTATGTATCGTGCGTGCTAACGTCAGACGCCCATACCCTTGTTCTGCTTGTTCGCTGGGACACGCCGCCGCCTGGGATTCCGGTTCGGACACGCCCCCTGGTGGAGAGACCGGCTCGATGCACTCAGCGGACAGACTCACCGGGGAAACTTTGCTCTGAGGAGGAGACCTGTGTGCACACGAAGACATACATAAATAAAGAAATAAATAAAGAAGCTCGGCATGAGCTAAACCTGCTCTAACCACCAATGTAATGACACCAAGACTTGAGCTACGTTATACAAGAAGAACGGTTATAAAAGACATAATTTATCATTCTATACGTATTAGTATTATTATTATTCGGGTACACGTCTCTGTACCGGTCTCTCAGCCTGTCGCTGACGGAGCCCTCGGGGGTGAAGCGGCTGCTGACGCTGGGCTCCGAGGGCGTCTGGGGGGCGCTCGGGGGTCGAGTGAGGTCCAGCACAGGTGAGTTGTGGTAGCCGAACACAGACTGGCCTCCTGCCTGGACCTGCTGTGATTGACGCATGTAATCTTTCTTGATCACCTCCTGAAACAGGAAAAAGGACGAACGGATTGTTAGGAAGTCTGCTTTCATTTCCCCGGAACACCACACGAACCAAAGAAAAAAAATAACACCAAAAGGCTCACGCTGATGTGCTGGGCGAGAGTCACCACTCTCTGGGAGCTTTTAACAGCAGGGGACGGGGCCTGCTGGCTGGGAGACAGTCTCTCCTCGGGAATAAAAAACACACCGTGCTCCAGAGCCTTCTGCTGAGCTGTGGTGGGAAGGAAAGGGGGGTGGGAGGGACCCCACACACACGCCTAGGTTAGATTTTCACGTTTTTCACGAACCAAAACGTCTCACTCTCAACCACACCGACTGACACCAAAAAAGTTTGAATGTAAAAAAACGAACGCAGCGTTATTTATTACTGCTTTTAGAGATCAGCACTAAATGCAGCAGATGATGTTCATGCCCAAATAGGTCTCTGTGTGTGTGTGTGTGTGTGTGTGTGTGTGCACACGCATGATTCCCCTGAACACTCATCTTTTTCCTGCCTGACCCCCCCAACCCCGTTTTCCCTCTTTCACTTTTATATCCTCCTACACACACACACACAGCTATCCAAACACTGTAAGAGCGTTCCCTCGAGAGCTGAGGAACCCAGATACGAGTTACGAACGTTCTCAAACCAGCGAGAAACTGTGGTCTCACCGAGCGCACGGAGCTCGTGGTCCTTGTTCTGCGTCTTATCCCTGTTCACGATGCCGCTCTCGGTAGCCGCTATGGGAAGACCCCGGGGGCCTGCCGCGAGCCCCACGTGGCCGCCGGGTGCCTGGGCGAAGGCCGAGGAGTAAACGCTGCCCCCGCTCGGGCTGGACATCTTGGCGGACTCGGACTTGGGCGGAACTCCGCGACTCTGGGACTTGCTCGGCTCCCGGCTCAGCTCTTTGACCCCGCTCGAGTCCGGGTAGGCCTCGCTGACTCTCTGGAGGTGTCCGCTGTAGTTTGGGTAACGTGAAGAACTCTGTGGAACGGACCTGGACAAGAGGATGAAACATGAACATCAGGACTGACGAATGACAGACACAGATAGTCGGATAGATCCGTCCGTCTGAGTCCCGTGTCTGACCTCAGTACAGACGGGCTGCTGTGCTCTGAACTCTGCAGGTTTTTCGAGCTGGTGTTGTGCAGGACGGTGGGTCTGTGCTGGAGGCTCTCCTGGGGCCGAGGGCTCATCGGGGACGCCTGATGGCTGTAAGGCAGGGAAGGAGGACGCGAGCTAGAGCTGCTGCTGCTGCTGCTCCCGGTCTGCTCTGCTGCTCCTGCGGAAAGCGAGAACAGACAAGAGTACTATTACACACACACACACACGTACAGATCAAATGACACACTGTTTATCTATACGCTGTCTTCGGCACGGCGTGCATCGCGACAGTTTTTTTTTTTTTCTCAAGCGTGCGCGAGTCCACGTACCAGGTCTCCAGATGGGGGCGTGCTCCACGTTGCCGTGGCCGAGAGACTTCTCCCTCTCTCTGTCTCGATCCCGCTCTCTCTCCCGCTCTCGCTCCCTCTCCCGCTCTCTATCCCGCTCTCGTTCTCTTTCTCTCTCCCGCTCCCTCTCTCGGTCTCTTTCTCGGTCGCGCTCTCTCTCCCGGTCTCTCTCGCGCTCTCTCTCGCGCTCCGTCGGCGTGCCCTGGAGCTTGCCTATGTGTGAGCTTCCGACTAGAGGAGAGAATAAAAAGAAAGAAGAACGTGCGGTGCATGTTACACTGAACGCCGAGAGTGTGTGTGTGTGTGTGTGTGTGTGTGTGTGTGTGTGTGCGCGTGCGTACCTGGTGAGATCGGCGAGGTGGTGTACACTCGGCTGGGGAAAGTGTTCGGCGTTCCAGGGTGGTAGCCGATTTGTGCTCCTGAAGGAAGTGAATTCATGAAGTAAGGACACGATGAGACAACGTCATACTTTTTTATCCATTGCGGTAAGCATAAGTGAGACGCTAATGTGTGTGTGTGTGTGTGTGTGTGTGTGTGTGTGTACCTCGTGTCGAAGGCGAGTATGATAAAGTGAGCGGTGGGTCTCGAGGTGCTCTCAGTAGGTCTGATCTCTGGGTCATAGCTGCAGCAGGCCACTGGTGCATCTGCTGTGAGGTGATGTAGTCGGTGAAGAGTGTGTGTCTGTTCTCGAGGGCCGCCGTGTCCGGGAAGCCCCGGATTAGATAATGGGGATAGGGGTGGGGGTAACCAGGGGCGGGAGCCAGGTGTCGAGGCAGGTAATAAGCAGCTTAGGATGACACAAAGTTTAAACACACTTGTTCGTTATTTTTCCACATTTTAGAATAATAATACATATATTATATATATATATAAAATGTAGACCGACCTGTATCTATAGGGATGCCCCGGGGCAGGGCGGCAGGGTCGAACGGAAGCGGGATCTGCCCTCGGTACATATCGGCTCCCAGACCCTGCAGCAGCCTCTCGTAGGAGGCCAGAGATGCAGCGTGATCCCCCACTACAGGCAGCGGAGACTTGGTGGCCCTCATTTCCCGAGGAGTGGGGGTTGACTTCCGCTCCTGCTGAGGAACCTTCGCAGAGCCTGAGAGCGACACATTGATTCACTATACATGCTCGATACATAGAGGACAACATATTGCTATTATATATACACACACACACACACACACACACACGCCAAGAAATTCTATATTCAAACATGTGCATAAGGATTTACGAGGCTGTAACACGGAGTCTCTCTGCATGTACGGTGCCACGTACCTTCGTGTGGCCGCTGCGGCGCGTCTCTGCTGGTCAGCGGGGATCCTCTGTGTGACGGCGGCGCGTACCCCGCTCTCTTGTGCTCGTCGTAGCCCACCGGGCTGTGGTGGCTTTTGCCTGCCTGTTCTGCCCCCAGCACCAGGGAGCTTGAGGTGCTGACCACGGCGCTGGGCCGAGACTTAGGGCCCGGCTCGTCGTAGGGGCCCCTCTCCAAATGTGCCGGGAGACCCGAGTACGGCCGCGGGGAGCTGGATATGATGGAGCGCACGTCGTGTCGTTTAGACGATCCCGCGGGCTCCATTTTCAGAGGCGTGCCCTGTGAATAAATCCCCGTCAACTCCATACACAAACGCTCGAGAACGCGGACACAAAGGTACAGAACCGATACCGATCCGGTGTTTCGGGTCGGATCGCGTTCCTGATACGGATCGGATCGTTGTTGCAGGACGGGGTTACCTGCGTGATGGAGCCCTCTTTAGGTGCTTTGCTCATCAGCACACCCTCTGGCGGGATGAGGTGGATGGAGCGCCCGCCCTCTTTAACCGTGGGCACTACACCGTCGTGGGGGCGGCCCTTGATGGCGTCGGGGCCGCGGGGAGACGGAGAGCTCTCGCGCTTCAGCTGCTTCGGCTCTCGGCGTGAATACTCTTCCTGCGACTCTACGTGACGTGGGATTCCTGAGGAGGTGGAGAGAGAGAGCTGTTATTAATGAACAGCTAGGCGTTCTCTCACCAGCCGCTCATCAAAAACACGCAGCACCGACACACACTCCACCCGACACTCCTTCAACAAATGCTATCTAAACGTCCTTCGCCGCATCAGCACTGCGGTACGTACACCGTGAAGGCGCGTTACGATCACACACAAGAAAGCGTGCACAAGCGGCGCTCACCCTGCGAGATAGAGCCGCGGATATGATGAGGACGAGGACTCTCTCTCTCCTGAGGCATTGCTCTACCCATCAAACCTGCGACAGAGTGGGGGCGATCTTTGAAAATAATCACGGAGAGAAACACAAAAGCAATCGGCGGGGCGCGTCTCGATCCGTACTCACCCTCGGCGGCGGACAGAGTCTCCCGTAACGGCAGCACCCGAGAGATGCC